>MU747662.1:34915-66605 GCA_026770625.1 Nicotiana glauca
GAGAGAGAGAGAGAGAGAGATCGGGCTACACGCCGCAATGGTATGTTGGACCAGCCTGCACGCCACATCGATATAGCGCTTGGGTTGTAGGAGCCCGTCCAGAGTCTGCACACCCCCAGTGAGCACAATCGACTATGTATTTATGGATAAGGCTGCATGCCGCAACGGTTATTATGAGATATCTATTGAGCTTGAGTGCTGATTGATGATGATTGAGTCACGAGTGACCGAGAGGCTTGCCCGAGAGACTGGATTTTTATGGAATATATTGTATTCACTCTTCTTTATACTGAGCCTTTAATGAAAATATTGAATACATGTTTTTAAAACTTTTTCATTGAAACTGGAGTTTTAACTGGATGTTCAGAATTCATATACTGATTTGAATCTTGTTATTTCCTCTGAGGTTTTTATGTCATCATATACTTGTGATTTTTAAATGCTTGTCACTGTACTCAGCCTTTATTCATAATTGTTACTTATTTATTTGGCGTACTCACGTTACTCCCTGCACCTTGTGTACAGATCCAAGTGCCAGAGCATCCGAGTGAGAGTTGTCCCTTGCCTTCAGAGAATTTCCGAAGATTGCGAGGTATCTGCACGACGTCCATAGCCCTGCCTTCTCCTTCCCATCCTTTAGTATTATCTATTTCAGTCTTATACTGTAGTGAGTAGACATTGTCAGAGTGTATAGTTTGGTGGCTTATGACTAGTGACATAGGGATTTTGCAATGTGTGTTGTTTTTCTTATTTGATTGCGCTTCATTTTGAAATAATTAAACTAAAGATTGTGTTTAATTTTGGTAAGTAAATGAATTAAGAAAAAGACCCTTATGTTATATGTGTTGAGTTGGCTAGCCTAGCAATGCGACAGGCGCCATCACGACCGTAGTGGTTTGGGGTCGTGACAATTGGTCGAGGTCCAGGGGCCTCAGGTGGACTCCGAATGGTTAACGGATCAAATTTAGAATTTAAAGAAGAAAGAAAGCAGTTGCCTTCTAGTGTAACCGCACCTGTGAGGCTCAGGCCGCAGGTGCGGAGCCGCAGAAGTGGCCTTTGTGTCGTAGAAGAGAAAATGGACTGGGCTAGGCTGGGACCGCAAATGCAGTCATTTTGCCGCAGAAGCGGGATCGCACCTGCGGAACGAGAAGCGCAGAAGCGAAGTGAGGGGCCTGGTGAAGGACCATAGAAGCGGTAGTGGGGACGCACCTCAAAACCGCAAAAGCGGTCAAGTGACCGCAGGTATTTGATCTATTTTCCTTAATTTCTCTTCATGAATGGAAAGGAAAGCCATACCCACCTATTATTAGTTAAATACATTGATTGTGTATATGTTTTAATATGGAAATTAGTAGAAACTTGGGGTTTGAGGGAAAACCTAGAAAATTAGTATTCTTGGATTTTGACTACAATTTTGGACATGAAATAGAGAATAAATTATATATTTGAGTTCGTGAAGTTGTAGGGAAACTTTATCTTTGAAAAATTATAAAATTCGGGCGCGTGGGCCCATGGGCAATTTTGTCAACTTTTCGAGCGGAGTTGGGAATTTATATAAATTGAATTTTTATAAGTATTAGGGTATATTTTCATTGGTTTGCACATTATTTGACTAGTTTTGGGAGCATTGGCATCGAGTTGAGTCATCGGAAGGTCTTGGAAGTGAGTTATGGAACTTCAGGGCGAGGTTAGTCTCCTTTCTAACCGTGTAAGATAGAATTATCCCCATAGATGAATTAATTGGATATGTGCTTCTATTTTTGGGGGCTAAATACGCACGAGGTGATGAGAGTCCATGTGTAGCTATTATTATGCTTAAGTTTGGGTAGTCTAGGACCCAGAAGCATGTTTTACTTGTAATACCTGAAACCTTGTTGTCAATTTAAAATGCTTAAAGCATATCGAACTTTGTAAATAAATTTTTAAAAGGCTAGACATCATTTTCTTAACTTTTAAAAGAGAAATTTACCCTTCCTTGAATAATTGTTCCTTGATGAATTCTTGAATGTGTTTATCTATTGTGAAACGGGTCGAACGCCTCGGTAGATTAAATAGATGCATCTATGATTCACGTCATTCGACCCTCTGGCAGTGCACAGTTTAAATATTTATTGGATCAGGCCATACAACCTTGGATGATTTGTGCATGTTTGTATTGCTTGACTTGCAAATTTTATAAATGATGATATTGCTTCCCTAACTTGAGGTAAATGTATAAATGATGAAAATGAAATTGAAAATTTCCTATTAATAAAAGAATTATTTACTTGCTTCAGGCTATTGAGTTACAACCGATTTTATAGAAATCCTTGATTTATTATATTATTGGTATATTATTATTGGACCACTAGTAAGTGTCAAAGTTGACCTCTCGTCTCTACCTCTTCGAGATTCGACGGGATACTTACTGAGTACACATTGTTTTTGTACTTATGCTACACTTGTTGTGCATTTTTGTACCTCTAGTGTCTTAATAGGCGTAGCAATAGGGATGCTATGGAGACTTAGGTGAGCTACATCTCTCAAGGCGACACGCAACCAACATAGTCTCTTTCAGTGTATTATATTTACTTTATGTCCAAATTTATATTCCGGACAGTTATTGTACGTCATTTTATTTCCTAATAATTGCTTATGCACTTTTGACACCGAGTTCCGGGATGATTATGAGATTATTCAATATTAAGTTTGTTAAAGACATCATTTTTATTTCAGTGAATGTCATTATTTATTGTTTAATGTATAAAAGAGATGATTTCAATAAATACTAAAAATGGGAATTTAATTAACTTTTGGTGTTGGCTTGCCTTGACAGTGGTATCCGGTGCCATCACGATCCTTAGTGAATTTTGGGTTGTGACAATTTTATTAAGTTAATTGGAAATGGATAACTGTTAATTAGCTTACCTAGAGGGTTGGGTTAGGTACCATCACGACTAGTGGATTTTGGGTCATGATAGCATGATATCAAAGCTCTAGGTTCATAGGTTCTAGAAGTCATGAGCAAGTGTCTAGTAGAGTCTTGTGGATCGGTATGATGATGTACATATCTATCTTCGAGAGGCTATATGGAATTTAGGATATACTTCCCATATTTCTTTCCTTATCGTGCGATATTGATTCAGCTTGAAGCGTAATCCTTTGAATTCCTTCTACGCATTCATATGCGAACATGAGCGCTCAGTATAGGTTGTGCATCAACGGCTTGTGATTCCATGGATGAGGTGAGAGATGTTATTTTAGTATGCAGATGAAGGGCCAGTCTAGAAGACTTGAGGCCGAGTTTTGCCTGTAGCTTGAGCGCAGAGATGTTGATTATATGAGCACATGTTTTTGGATTTATATGGCTAGTAGTGTCCCTATTAGTAGAATTTAGTGGCTGAATGGCTATGTGATAAGTATGATGTGATTGCGATTCATATGATTTGAATGTGACAAAAAGAGTTTGATTGAGATGTAAATTGGTGCTTGATTTGACGTATAATCTCGATTATGGGTGTGTTAAACGATCTTTCACGTTGTTTTATTGTAGAGTGAGGTAATGTTTTCAATGTCATACTATGAGTTTAGACTCGGGAAGATTAAGTGATTGCGTATGGAACAATACAGGGATAAGAAGAAGGATCTCCACATGGTGTTTATCGATCTTGAGAAAGCGTACGACGGGATTCCTAGGGAGGTCCTATGGAGATGCCTAGATGTTAAAAGGGTCCCTGGTTGACTGCATTAGGGTGATTAAAGACATGTATGAGGGAGCTAAGACTCGGGTTAAGACAGTAAGAGGCGACTCCGACCATTTTTCGGTTGTTACAGGGTTGCACCAAGGGTCTGCGTTCAGCCCTTTCCTATTTGCCATAGTGATGGATGCCATAACACATCATATTCAAGGGGAGGTGCCATGGTGCATGCTATTTGCTGATGACATATTCGTAATTGACGAGAGGCTAGAGGTTTGGAGGCATGCCCTTGAGTCTAAAGGTTTTAGGCTGAGCAGGACAAAGACGGAATACCTCGAGTGCAAATTTAGGGCCGAGCGGATGGAAGAAGGAGTGGAAGTGAGGCTCGACTCTCAAGTCATCCCTAAGAGGGGTAGTTTCAAGTACTTTGGGTCAGTTATTCAGGGGACCGGGGAGAATGACGAGGATGTCACACATCGTATAGGGGTGGGGTGGATGAAGTGGAGGTTAGCAATGGGAGTCTTGTGTGACAAGAAAGTGCAACCGTTACTAAAAGGTAAGTTTTATAGAGTAGTGGTTAGGCCTGCTATATTGTATGGGACCGAGTGTTGGCCGGTTAAAAATTCATACATCCAGAAGATGAAAGTAGCAGAGATGAGGATGCTGAGATGGATGTGTGGGTATACAAGGATGGACAAGATTAGGAATGAAGATATTCTAGAGAAGGTGGGTGTGGCCCCCATGGAGGACAAGATACGGGAAGCAAGACTCAAATGGTTCGGGCACATTCAGAGGATGAGCACTGATGCACCAGTGAAGAGGTGTGAGCGACTGGCTGTGGTGAGCACACGGAGAGGTAGAGGGAGACCTAAGGAGTATTGGGGGGAGGTGATCAGGTAGGATATGGCACGACTTAGGATTTCTGAGGACATGGCCCTTGACAGTGAATTGTGGAGGCCCTTGATAGGTTGTAGGTTAGGGGGAAGTTTGTGAATATTACTACAACGCACTAAAGTGAGACTAGAAAATTAGGAGTTAGTCTTAGGATACTACTGATCAGCTACTGGTGCAAAGCTGTATCTGTAGGATATTAGTATACCTTACATCCTTTTCTCCATCCTTTTCGTATTTCCTATATTTTTTATATTGTTGTTATTTGGTTATTTTGTGTTATGTATTTTATGTTATTTATTATGAGTCTATTGATAGTACTAATATATTGTCTCTTGTTGCTCTCTTAAGCCGAGGGTCTCCTGGAAACAACCTCTCTTCCCCTCGGGGTAGGGGTAAGGTCTGCGTACATATTACCCTCCCCATACCCCACTTGTGGGATTATACTGGGATGTTATTGTTGTTGTTGTTGTAATAATTATGACTCTGGAAGGGAATGGACAGATGTCATTTTGAGGCGAAGTAGGTGGGTTATCTCATGTGGGGTGTCCTGAGGTTTGTGTGATCCCTATGTTACAGTGGCGAGCTCTCTTTTACCTGTAAATTATATGAGTTACAATTTGAGTTCAGATCTCTTACGAGAGATGGCTTGACGGTTACAACGGTGAATGCTAGATTTGCAGATGATTTGAGGTGATAGATGGTTTGAGTTTCATGAACTTATGGAGGATTTAGTGGAATCTCACTGCGGTATTCTAGCAGTAATAGAGTATGGACATCATGAGTTATTGTGTGTTTTGACCTATGGCTTTGATCCAAGTGGGGACTCTACTATTGCTAAGTTGATTACACAATTGTGTTGTATTGGTTTCGGTTTGAGACATACTTATGAATAAGTTACGTTCTGCAGAGGTAGAGATCGAGGATGACTCGAGTAAAGTAATTTCTGGATATAGGTCATATTACACTCTATGAGTATATGGGAATAATAAAATAATTGAGTGGTTATTCGTGAAGGGTGTAGTGTGCATAGAGTAGGAATTTGCTCACTTGTTTAGGAATATGGGTTACTTCCTTGGGTGTTGGTGTGCTAATGGGGAATAGGTCGTTCTGTCCATTTGGGTGGTGCTATTGTAATTCGAGTAGAGTGGATAACTCTTGAGATGATTCTAATAAATTCAAGATTTATACGTGGCAATTGAGAATGTTGCGAATTTGTATATGACTAGAACCTAAAAGTTGAGAGTTAGATGGTGTCGAGACTCGCAGTATTTCTATATCATTATGGATTCTACATTCAGTATCAAGAAGGTAAGATGAACAACTTTAAATTCACAGAAGGTCTCTTTAGAATGGATATCTCGATTGTGGAGCTTTTGGGGTACTTAAGAGAGCATTTATCGACTTATGAGCCTTAGGGTAGTGTGGTTTTATGATAGGGTCTCATGTGGTGAGTCTTGGTTGAGGATTGTGGTATTATGGCGAGGAGAAGTATCAATTTGAAGGTAATTTAGAAGGAACTCGGAGAAATAGGACAGCTTGGTAATAGGTTAGATCGGCCTGGTAATGGATATGATCGGTTCTTTAGGTGCTTATGATGTATTGGGTTTCTACAGGTATTTTGTGGCAATGCTATTAGGTTTTTGAGACCTGTGTAGCTTAGTTAAGTTAGAGGGATTCAGCCATGACTGTTTGATTTTGTGAAAATGGGATTCTGAGAGTTCTTGATGGTTTATACCACATTTAGAGATGTATATTTCCTACTGGCGTGAGGATCATGTGATCTATAGTGATTTTCTCCAAGATGGGATCAAATGTAAAGTTCTTGGCTAATTAGGTATGTAGTTGCTTGTGACTCAAAGTGGAATATGAAGTTTTCATATTTTTTGTATGATAGCATGATATATGTGGTGTATTATGTAGGATTGATATTTGCATGTGTAAGGTCACAGTTCAGTTTTGAAGGGAAGGCCATGAGTCTTTAGGTAGCATGGACAGTTTCGGGTGACTAGGTAAATGACATTACTATTTGGTATGGCTTGATAAGAGTATACATTTTAGAAGGGGCAATGTGTTTTGATTTATGAATATTTCATTGGTATCGCAACACCATCCTAGTTGATCGACTATTGATATTCAGATTTTGCCATATAGCACGAAAGAATTTTAGAAGTATTCCTCCTGGGATGATCGTATATGAGAGATATGTTAGATATTAGGGCGGTGGATTTGGGATCAGATATGGTGATTCGTGTGCTCTATGGATTTGGAGACTAGGAGTTCACATGAGTAGAGTATTTCATGGTTATGGACTGTGAAGTGGTGGCTGAAGCTAGCTAGATGATAGTATATGTTATGATCCAGTCATTGTGGACTTTCGGAGGGTTATTATCTATTTGTAGATGACTATAGTTGATTATAAGGTCCATTGGTTGGCCCCATATTACTATTGTTGAGGGATGTGTCATTCGGTGGTTGTTTAGCTTATTTGTGTTTTAAAATAATCTATGAGTTACTCTTCTATAGGAGTTGTGATGTATTGGTTATATGCATATATGGTGTGGTTCTATTTGAGCTTTATATCAGGATTTGAGTGGGATGAGTATTTGGGTATTGCATGATTGATTGCGCGTTGGATATGTTCTTTCTGGATCGTGGTATTGTGTTATTTGCCCTCCGTGGTTATGGTAACGCACTTTTGGGTACTTGATGTCAAATTTTGCATGGTTATTAATTTTGAGCAAGGTAGATCGAGGTATACAATATAGACCAGTGTTTGGATGGGATCACGCATTGCAGCGAAGTTATGTTGAGATATGATCCTTGTGTTGGATTCGTGTGTTTTGATTCTACGGTGTGTGACAAGCTCTTAGCATTGCGTTGTGGCGGTACATGTTGATCTTGTAAGACGGTTCTCTCGTTTGAGTCATTTTCATGATTGAGTATGGAATGTTGCTAATTGGTGCATGGGTTGCACGAGTTGTGGTTTTAGATTGTATTGATGTGTCATGCCACTAGAGTGTGTGGGTTCAATGAGATGAGCCTCGTGGCCACTTAGTGTACCAGTTTGGGCCTAGAATGGATACTATCGGATTTGATTGTGGTATATTTTGAAGGATAATATCAAAAGTCGATTTAAAAATTGGCTATAGTTCTTGTCGAAAGAGGGAGAGTTCCATAACTTGTTGGTTTGATAAGTGATTACTAGTTTTTGTGTGTTCTTTCATCATTGGCGGTGTACAAAGGCTTAGAACAGGATTTTAGTTGATATGAGGTTCGTTATCAGTGTCGAGTAGGTTATGGAGCAGGTATTGCCGTCGAAATTTCCCGCTATGAGTATTTGATTTGTGTGGTATATCCTATGATTGTGTCATGGGTCATGGTTATGGCTTGATACAGCTTGTTCAGACTTATATAATGTGTATATGCGAAGTTCGGATCTTGTAGTAATTCCTGATGTTGGAAATTGGATACTGTAGTTTATGGACTAATGATGGAGAATTATATTCAGTTGTGTTGTATGGTCGAGCCTAGTTGAAATAGGGTGACATGGGATCACCCCCGAGTACGTGCATGGTAAAGTTATATGGCGGTTTGATGGCCTTGGGAATAACTCATGGCACGTTCGAAGACGAACGTATGTTTAAGTGGGGGAGAATGTAATGACCCGAATGGTTATTTTGAGCATTTGCACTTTACTCAGTAGTTGGGAGAACGAGTAGCTCCGTATGACTTATTGGGACTAATGTGCAAAATTTGAGTTCATTCCGAGTTGGTTTGCTATGTTTCAGCGCGAGTTTTGGAAGTCGAAAGTTTATTAAGATTGATTTGAGGTGTGTTTCATCATTTCGATGTTATCATGCATGATTTGAAGTCTCGAGTAAGTCTGTGTTATGTTATGGGACTTGTTGGTATATTCGTATGGGGTCCCAGGGGCACGGTTGAGTTTTGGATAGAGTTGGGTTGTGTTGCGCTCATTTTTCTAATGTTTCGGCGTCATTTCTTCAAGCATAAATGGTATCACATTGAAAAAATGAGCTCCGATTTCTGTTTCGGTTGAAGAATTAGATCTGTATCGTAATTACAAATCTGTAGCAAAAAGAATCGTCGAATTTGGACAGCTTATGAGGATTTTATGATCATTTTACTAAGAATTGGGTTGTCAGATTTTCAGATTAATTACGAAATTGCCAATGACTTCGCATTTAAAAATCTGAATTATTTTCAAATATTGAAACCAACATATCTCTTTCATTATAACGCTAAATAGAGTGATTCAAAGGCCTATCTTGACTGAAATTTCATAAGAAATCCATTAGAGGCGTCAAAACGAAGTATAAAAAATGAGGTTGAACAGCTGAACAAAAGTACTTAATATCGAAGGTTTGGTCATTTGGTCATATTTTGAATTGGAGAGCTCGGATTTGGACAATATTTGGAGGCGGATTTCACCTTATGGATTAGTAATACTCGATTTTGGTCATATTTCATGAATCCATCTTCGATTTTGGAATTTGATTGATGATTTAAAAGTGAAATTTGGGGGTTTTGTTTAAAATTTCACAAAGTGCATTTTTGAGTTTTGAACATCGATTCAGAGTCAGATTTGAGTGAAACAAGTATGGCTGGACTCGTAATTGAATGCGTTATCAGATTTTGTGAATTTTATCGCATTCCAAGGCGCGGTCTTGGTTTGACATTTTTGGCTGATTTTGGGCTTTTAATTAAAGGTTCAGCCTTTTTCGATTAGGATTGGTTCCTTTTGCGATGTTTGATATATTAGAGTTATTTTTGGTTAGTTTTGAGCAATTTAGATGTCGAAACGCGCGAGGATGGTATTTTTGGAACAAAACTTGGCCTGCTCGATATTGAAATTGGCTTGTTCGAGGTAAGAAACTCTTTTAAACTTAGTGATGAGGGTATGAAATCCCGAATTACGTGTTATGTTGATTGATGATGAGGTGAGGCACATTTTAGGTGATGGGAGTGTGGGCTTGCACCCTGTGAATTGTGATGCCACTGTCTCGATAGCACTGTGTAGTGGCCCTATTTTTGTTGATATCCATATTTTCACTATGTGATAAAGTAACTGAGCTGTCAATCTTGCTAGATATCATGTTTAGGCTTTATGTTGATATCGTTAGGACCCATAGTGGTCGTTGCGTGTTGTCATCTCACTGATTTCATTGATATTTCGTACTCAGTCATATTGATGTATTCATATTATATCTCAGTCTCAGTTGTTACTTATTGATACATTATATCATTATTCTGGATCAATTTTCATGACATTGTGAGCCCGTGGGTTAGACTGGAGAAATTGATGACTGAGTGAGGCCTAGGGCTGAGTGGTGAGATATTGATATTATAGCACGCGAGTTCTCTGTACGGATCTTGATTTGATATTATAGCACGTGAGTTGTTCATGCGGGTCTTGATTTGATATTATAGCACGTGAGTTGTCCGTGAGGATTATAGTGCTTGGGCTGAAGGAGCCCCTCCGGAGTGTGCACACACCTAGTGTGCGTGAATGGTATTATTGAGGGATGGATTTATCTTGACATGGATTTGTTCGAAGTACTTGATATGTGGAGATGGATTTCTCCACGGGGTTGGATTGTCCTTTTCCTCAGTACTGAGTGACTTATAGTCAGTGTTGTATATGTACCGGGATGAATTTCCCTAGGTCGTATGGGCCATATACAGTACCGAGTGATTGATATGATGAGTGAAAAGTGTGAGACAGTGAGATTGAGTACCCTGAGAGTGTGAGTACATGATTCATCTCTGAGATATGTGACATTGGCATGCATATATGACATACATGCATAGAGATGCATTTTCCTCATGATGTACAGTATCACGTCATTTATGATTTTTACACACATTGATATGTAGTCATAGAGAGGTATATCACACTTGCATCTAGTTGAGAAACTATTAAAGCAACAATATGAGGAGAATGACAACATGTATATTACATATATAACGAAAGTACACACCGTTTTTGTGTAAATATAATCGACGAAATGGCCTCGTAACTACTTAAACTTGTACTAGTTTGTAAACTTGATATAAGAACTCATGTTTCTCGTTTGAACACCTCTAATTGAGAAAATTACTACTAACAAATATTTGAGATGGTGTGTGTTGTTCAATTACGGCTAACATGGATTGAATTTACTATTTTGTTCAAGATTTATATTACATATATAACTAAAGCACACACCATTCTGTGTATATATAATTGGTAAAATGGTCTCGTGACTACTTAAACTTTTACTAGTTTGTAAACTTGATATATGAACTCATGAATTTCTCATTTGAACACCTCTAATTGAGAAAATAGCTACTAATAAATACTTGTAATGGTGTGTGTTGTTCGATTACTGTTGATATGGATTTAATTTAATATTTTGTCTAGCCACATCTTCCATTCATTCGCATTTTGTTGACACTTGTATGTTGAAGGTCCCAATTATTTTATTTTATTTTTCTTTTTTTGTTAAATTAATTTTTTCTACACATATCCCTTCCACTTCCTCACAACCCGCCATAAAAAACCTTTTAGAATTAGGAATCGACTGAGAATCCTTAGATTTTAGTGGTCAAATATCTCTCGCGATCGTCTTTTTTTGCCCCCACTTAAAACCTTTCACTTCTATTATTTTTTCATTAGTTCACCTACAAAATAAGAGCCATCTGCAAAACCTTCAGGTCCAACTTTAGTTTTACCACCAAAAATCATAGAGAAAAAAATACCAAAACTATTACAAAAATCCACCTCCAAAATTAGAGAGAAAAATCAGGAAGCAACAAATAACTTTTACCATGATAGAAATTAGACTCGATTCTTTCCAACAAATCATAAAATAATTTCAACAAATCAAAAAACAGCAAACATTGTTTGCTTTTCAATTTTTTTAGCCATTCATATTACAAAATCATACACCGGTTTCTTTCATCTTCCTTGATTCGATTGGTTTGTCTTTATGATAATGTATGTAGAGTTTTATTTAATATGGAGGGTTGATGTGTGATTGATAGTAAAAATTGAAAAATTGTCAAATATGGAGCTTTGGAGTGTGCTTTATCAAATTTTTGTTTATAGACTTAATTTCGAATAAAAGAGGGAAAAGAGGGGAAAGGAAGAAGAAGAAAAATGGAGGGGGTGGTTTTTTTTTGGGTTGGGGGAGGGGAAGGGGTAGGGGCCCGAAAATTAAGGAGGGGGAGGGGGCGAAGGGAACATGAGTAAAGGAAGGAGTGTTGGGTAACGGTATGGGGAGGGAACCAAAAAATTAAAGATGGATTTGTTTTTCTTTTTCGTTAAATTATTAGTTATTTATCTTTTATCGCTTTCACGCGCTTTATATATGTGATTAACACGCAATTGACCACATCAGCAATAACATTGCCATATAAGCATAGTCAACTGTCAAAGGTGTTTATTAATAGCTACTTTCTTAAGTAGAGGTGTTCAAATAAAAAATTCAAGTTTTATTTTGTGTCTCATACAACTGACACTAGTTATATGAGGCTCCTTTTTGTCTCACAATTTTGTTGACCCCAAACTTACACTTCTGGGTCCATAAAATTGTGAGATAAAAAGTTGTCTCATACAACTAGTTTCAGTTGCATGAGACACAAAATAAAATTTTCCCAATTGTTCATATATCGAGTTTGCAAACTGATACATTAAGTGGCCACGAGTCCATATTGCCTATATAATGTTACCCAAGAGGTGGTTCTGGGTAGTATTGCATTCATTCATTGTAATATAAAAGAGGGGACTTGGCCAAACCTCATAAAAATTACAACACATATTGGGGGAACAACTAACATCTTCTTCATTACAACTAACAACGTACAACTTAGCTTAAAAAATTGGCTTTGTCCTATCTAGTTGTAATTCTTAGCAGTTGCCATATTTGTCGCGTTAAAAAGTACCCTTCACATCTCTAGGAAGCTGATGGAAAGCATAAATAACTTGGTTTGTGCTTGAGTAGTAGCTAATTTGGCAAGGAATGCAACTACTACTTGATTTGCCTCTCTGAAGAAAATGTAAAACTGAAACATTATATTGGTTTGTCCCAGGTTCTGAGCAGTTGTTTCAATTACTTGTTTGAGCTTATAGTTAGAGTTAGAACCATCATTCAACGTGTTTGGTAATTGTTTAACCAGAAAATAGGAATTTCGGTCAAAGCTTACTTTTAAAAGAACTCAGATTACTGGTAATCAAATATAAAATAAATAAGAAGAATTGACTTAAACGATAGCTGGATAGATAAAAGAAAGAAAAGAAAATCAGTATATTAGAAAAATATTCTGTGTCCTTACAAATATTTATTCCTCAACTTTTATAGCCATTTCTAAGTAATACGTTTCTTTCCTCTCATAATAGAGCCATTACGAGCAATTAATGACATTTAATGTAATGTTATAATTGGCAATCATAACAGTTTTGTGAAGATTCTATAACGTTTTCCATCATTGATGCTCATTAATTACGGATAATACGTATCTATACTTTTTGCTATCTAGGTTCATTCCCCTTATGCCTATTCAAATTACCAAGAGGTTCAAGTACCCGTTCCTTCCTGTTTTCTTGAATCTCTTCCTGTGCCTGTTAAAGCTCGTGTCCTTCAACTATCCTATGCTAGCTGTCATTCTTTTATTGATCTACGTGTCTTGACATATCATCATATAATTAATTCTATGTGCTAACTTGATTTTTTCCAATACAAATAGTTCCCCCACTTGCCATTTATTCAACAATTGAATATTTGGGAAGTGGATCTCATTAAAGTAGGAATTTTTGCCGCGATTACACCTTCTCCAGAACTAACGCTTCATATGTCACTTCAATTTAATTCTTGTTACACGTGGTATCTTTTGATTGGGTCTGCAACTTCAGCGTCTTTTAGGGCTATTTTGCGGCTACATCAATCACGAAGTGACAATTTTCATTATGACATTCCCATCATTACCTTTTTTGTTTGACGGTTGCTTCCGAGTATAAATATATCCTTTGTCTCTTCTTCCATAAAAAAGTTTTCTATCTTTGACTTATTCAATCTTCTTTTCTTCTCCGTATAGCTATGTCTTCTTCAAACCATGATCCTCGTAAAGTTCTTATTGTAGAGGAACTTCTTCTTGCTCTAATTAGGAGCAGGAGAGAAGGTAGGTTACGTAGTTTAGGATCAACGTCCATTCAAGGTTCGCCTTCACCTTTACCTAGTTCTACTCCTCCTTTTTCTTCTAGAACTAGGGGTTCTCTTCCACATAGATCTTCTTCTAGAAGTAGAGACTCTAACGAACCAGTCCGTGAACCCTTAGTAGATGAAGTTATCCCCTCTGAACTTTCTTTTTACATTGATAGAGAGTCGATTAAGAATCAGGTTTCTTCTATGTCCTCTCTTGATTGTACTGATGTTTACCCTTCTCAGATTATCGAAGGTTTAATCTATGTTATCTGTAGAGATTGACATTGGAAATTTGACTTCCTAATCATAAATCCTAATGCAAATCAAAGGATCACATCCTATATGACTGGAATTTCTTTCGTGTATACATATCCTTTTACACTGAATTTTAGACCTCTCATTGATCCTGTTATCATCGAGTTCTGTCATTTTTTCAATGTTTGTCTAGGATAAATTGGCCCCATTATGTGGAGGATTGTTGCTTGTCTAAGGTATTTGGCGAACTTGGCTCAGTTTCCTTTTACCTTTTTTCATCTGATCCACCTATACTCCCCCAAGCTATTCCGACATGGGATCTTTACTTTGGTGGCGAGGAGTAAGAGGGTTTTAGTCATCCCCGAGGATGACAAGGAGCATGACTGGTATGCTAGATTTGTTGCTGCTCCTACTGTAGGTTTAGTAGGTGAAGAAAATATACCTTTCCCTAAAAAGTGGAATTTTGCACATCAGTTTACTTTACAATTTTCTCTCTTCTCTTTTTCCCCCTTTTTTTTGTTTTAAAAGGGTTTGTTTTTCCTATGACTGTTTCACTTTCTCTTTTTTCAGCAACCATGGGAACTGTTGAAGAGATTCTCAATTTTCTTAGTTGGGTGGAGAAGTTGTTGACCATTGCTCCGATAGAGGTTAGATCTTCGAAATACTTTTCAAACAAGTTTGGTTGGAAGGTTAAAACTCATGGTAAAAACTTTACTTTTTTCTCTTTCTATTTTTGTCGACCTTTCCTTTAAATGATTTTAACCCTTTTTTTAATCAAAGTTTCCTATTCTTGGTGTAAGTACTGAGTCTATCATGGCTTCTAGAGTTTCTTTGGAAAGAGCTCAGG
This sequence comes from Nicotiana glauca, assembly GCA_026770625.1. Taxonomy (NCBI): domain Eukaryota; kingdom Viridiplantae; phylum Streptophyta; class Magnoliopsida; order Solanales; family Solanaceae; genus Nicotiana; species Nicotiana glauca. Next base: position 49,789 of record MU747662.1, read on the forward strand.
AGATAATCCCGAGTTCTTCATCAAAAAGGAAAGCTAACGCATCCCAAGATTTTGAGGAGGAAGAGGAACGGGATGTAAGTTCCTTGGTTAGGAGGCCGCAGGCCAGAAGGCGCATTACTGCATATGATGAAGTTACTCCTCCCCGTTCTATTCTTGCGACCAAGCCTGTTGAAGCCACCTTAGTGAGTTCTGACGATGATACTCCTGTGGCAGCTCGTGACTCTGATGAACAACTTTTTTCACATAGGTTTGATAGTGAAAATTTTGATTTGGTGTCAGATGAAGTACCTCCTGTCTCCTTTCTCGTGTTTGTCCCTATGTAACGTTCTTTTCCAGTTTATACTGCTACTGTTTCTGCTCTGCCTCAAGCCATTATGACTTCCTCTACAGCCCGCTACTAATGTTTCTCGAACTGAAGTTGGTTATTCAAGTGGAGGTAAAGTGATGAAACAAATTACCATTGATGTTCCTACCAAAGGTAATCTTCTAAAGAAGTCACATCAAGCTGACATTTGGTTGAAGCCCCTGATTGGTCCAATTGAAAAATCCAATTTGAAAAGTCATAGTTCTCTCACTTGGGTGAATGATATCGTGCAATCATAGTTGAAGGTATAAATTTCTGTTCATATTATATATCATTTTCCTTTTACTAGGATTCTTATGTATTCCCCTTTTTTTAGATCAGTCTCGTCGGCACGGAGATGATGAAAAGGGTTTTCCAGACGGAACAATTGATGCATGATTACCAGATCGAGGCAGACAACTGAAAAGAGTAGTATGACAGTCTTCAATTTGAAATGGAAGTTTTAGAAGAAAACAAATGTACCTTAGAGCAGCAATTAATAGTCATGGCATCATAATTGGTAGTTGAAAAAGCTTCTTCCAACCAAGAGGCCAAGGATAAGAATTTCCTTGAATCTTTTTTTGCTGAACAACTCTCCAAAGCTACTGAAGAGATCATAGGCCTTAAAGATTTGCTAAATAAGAAAAAAGTTTATGTTGATGAGCTTGTTCAAACACTCACGCAGGCCCAAGAAGATCTCTGAGTTTCTTCTAACAAGGTTAAGTTTTTGGAGAGTTCACTTGCCCCTTTGCAATCTTTTTATGATGCTGCTTTGGCTGAGAGGGAGGAACTCAAGAGTGAAATTTACCAATGGGAAAGATACTACGAGGCTCTTGAGGACAAAGCTATTTTTGAAGTTAGTTGGGCTATTTTAAACACGCGCCATGATACCCTTGTGGAGGCTAGCCAAGAGAGTTTTAACTTGGATGCTGAGTTAGCTAAGATAAAAGAGACCATTGAGAAAACTCAACAAGGTCAAAGTTTTTCTTCTACCATGGCCGATACTCCCGAGTATGTTGAAGCTAATCCTGGTGCGGTGGATGTCCTAGCTCCTTCAGACCAAATCGAGCCTTTTGTTGCTGATGATGTCGTTTTAGACTCTTCTTCTGCTCCACAGTGAAAGTTTACTTGTGAAATTTGACTTTTTTTTTCCTTTTGGTGGTGGAATATATGGTATTACCCCTGGTCCTATTTTGGGGGTTATGTTTTTGGTGATAACAAGTCCCCAGGCCTTTTGGGGGATTTTTATATGACAATCAGTTTATGACTAAGTTCATATTTAGTTTAAACTTAATATTATAAAGTTTCCGTTTCAACTCAACTCTCTCAAGTTTACTCTTTTTGCCTTGTTTTTTATAAGTCCAAGGTCTTGCTTTTTAATTCGTGGGTCTTTGTCTTACCCTTTTGGCTTTTTACATTTTTAGAAATGCTTTATTACCTTCATGGATATTTGTATCAAACATGAACTTATAAAATAGGGCCCTTTTATATACCACACTTAATGAAGAAGACGTCTGAACTTCATAATGGTATAAACATACGAAAAAAGAAATAGGAACACACATATTTCTTAAAATAACTTTGATAAAATTTTCATTCGAACTTTGTCAAGTTTAAACAACATCTTACATGTATTTAAATATCTTCTATTACTCTTCCGTAACTGTTTTCTTTACAACAAATTTGCAAAAAAGAAAGAAAATACAAGGGTTTCCTTATGACCCATGGCTAAATACTGCCTTTAACCTAAACATCGTAAGATTTTGAAATCCATATCCCCAAGTGTACGCTTTACAGGTTTTTTTATCAGGATTGTGTTATTGGCTCGTGACTTTGCTCTGAACTTAATATTTGATGAGAAGACTTTTAGACTTGACTTGAAATTTAATTGTTTTCAGCCTTCTTTGCCTTCCTTATGCATATATCATATGTATATTATATAGTCCCCCAAGTGTTGGAGCTTAAGTATGAAATATTGAGCGCTTGATTATTCCTTCCATACGGTCCTTTTCCTGAAAAGGAAAAAACATACGGGACTCGAAGGTACGATTTTAGATAAAGACTGCTTAACCCATTTAAATTTCCATCAGAATAGTTGTAACCCTAGACCGGGAATTATGTTCTTTCCACGTATCTTTCAGGTCGTAATTCATTATTTAGTGCGGGCTAGCTTTTTGCATATTACCTAAAACGGGAATTATGTTCTTTCCACGTATCTTTCAGTTCGTAATTCATCATTTAGTGCAGGCTAGCTTTTTGCATATTATCTAAAATCGTTAGTATTAATAATTCAATAATAAAAATCGTTAGTGAGGATACCTGCCCGTAGGTATTATTTTCCCTTAGAAGTAGTATCTCTTCAAATGAATAGCATTTCAATTTGAAGGTAGAATCTTGTCATCCAATGTTTCAAGCTCGTATGCTCCTTTTCCTGCGATACCATGAATCTTATACGGTCCTTCCCAAGTTGGAATTAACTTTCCTGCATTGGATGCCCTCATGATTGGAAAACTTGCTTGAGTACGTAGTCCCCAATCTTGAAATATCTGAGACGAGCTTTTCGGTTGTAATATCGCTCCATAACTTGTTTTTGTGCTGCCATCCTTATTAATGCAGTTTCCATACTTTCTTCATGTAGATCAAGGTTTACCTGCATCTCTTTTTCGTTATATTCCTCATTAGCTTGTGTATATCTTGTACTTGATTCCCCTATCTCGATTATAATTAAGGCTTCAGCTCCGTATACAAGTGAAAACAGTATTTCTCTCGTACTTGTTTTTGTTGTTGTTCTGTAAGCCCATAAGACTCCAGGTAGTACCTCTGGCCAATTGCCTTTAGATTCTTTCAATCTTTTCTTCAAGTTGTTGATAATGACTTTATTTGTTGATTCAGCTTGTCCATTACCCACCGGATGGTAAGGCGTTGAGGTAATCCTTTTAATTTTCCAACTTTGGAAAACTTCTGTTATTTGTATGCGTATAAATTGCGGGCCATTATCACATACAATTTTCTTTGGCACCCCGAATCGGCATATGATGTTTCGCCAGATGAAGTCTCTGACCTCTTTTTCTCTTACCTATTTAAAAGCTCATGCTTCTACCCACTTAGTAAAATAATCAGTGAGCACTAATAAAAATCTTACCTAGCCTTTGGCTTGGGGTAGTGGAACTATGATATCCATCCCACACTTCATAAAAGTCCATGGTGCAATGACCAGATGTAATAATTTAGTTAGTTGATCCATATTGTTAACCGTATCTTTAGCACTTGTCACATTTAGCCACAAAATGTTTCGCATCTTCTTTCATTTTTGGCCAATAATAGTCGGCTCTCTAATCATGGTTTTTACCAAAGATCTTCCTCCAACATGATTTACACAATGTCCCTCGTGTATTTTTCTCATCACGTATTCTGTTTAAGAAGCCCCGAGACATCTTGCTAGAGGACCACCGAACATTTTTCGATAAAGATTGCCTTAATTTAAATAATACCGAGCAGTTTTTTTGCGAAGTGCTTGAGCTTTTTTCTTATCCTCAGGAAGTATTCCATACTGCAAAAAATTAACAATTTTATTTCTCCAATCCCAAGTTAAATTATTGTGATTTACCTTGTTTTTATCTCGATCAAGCATTTAATGAAACAAATGTATCACAGAAGCATTTTCTTCATTTGTTACTTCTGCGGCGGATGCGAGATTAGCTAAAGTATCAGCCTCGGCATTTTCTTCTCTTGGAATCTGCATGACTTTCCAAGTTTGGAATTGCCTGACTAAATCCCGTGCCTTTTCCAAGTACTTTTGCATCCTTGCCTCTATAGCTTTATAAATCCCAATATTTGATTAATTACGAGTTGTGAATCGTTTTTTTATTTCAACTTGTTCTATATCGAGTTCTCGTGCCAATTCTAAACCTGCAATCACAACTTCATATTCTACCTCATTGTTAGTAATAAGGTGACATTTTATGGCTTGTCGTATGGTTTCTCCCGTAGGTGGTACCAAAACAATGCCTAGAACTTCTCCTTTTACATTTGATGAACCATCAGTAAATAAGGTCCAAGTACCTGGATTAGACCCATTAAATACCTGCAGCTCTTTTTCTGCTTCTACTTGTATCCCTTGACTAAAATCTACCACAAAATTTGCAAAAACTTGTGACTTTATTGCAATTCTTGGTTGATATGTTATGTCATATCCGCTTAGCTTTATAGACCATTTGGCTAGTCCACCTGATAATTCTTGCTTATGTTGTATATTACGTAAGGGGTATGCAGTTTCTACAGAGATAGGATGACATTGAAAATAAGGCCTTAACTTCCTAGATGCCATAACTAACGTAAGTGCAGGTTTTTCTAGATGAGGATACCGAGTCTCAGCATCTAATAATGATTTGCTAACATAATAAATCGAATATTGTTTACCTTGGTTCTCTCGAACTAACACATCACTTACCGCCACTTCTGAAACAGCAAGGTAGATGAGTAGTTTCTCCCCATCTTTTGGTTTTGCGAGAAATGATATATTTGACAAGTATACTTTCAAAATTGTAAGCGCCTGCTGACATTCTTCAGCCCATTCAAATTGATCTTGCTTTTTTAGGACTGAAAAGAACCTGAAGCATTTTTTTGATGACTTGGAAATAAACCTTCCCAAAGTAGTTATTCTTCCTGTCAGTCTTTGTACTTGTTTTTTACTTGTCAGTATATTTGGAATATCCTCAATATATTTAATCTGTATGGGATTTACTTCAATGCCACGGTTAGAAACAAGAAATCCCAAGAACTTACCCGACGAAACTCCAAATAAACATTCTTCAGGATTTATTTTCATGTTAAATTTACGAAGAATCTGAAATGTATCAGACAAGTGTTGAATATGATCCCTTGTTTGTTGTTACTTGACCAACATATCATCTATATAAACCTTCATGGTTTTCCCTAGATGTTCTTGACACATTTTAGTTACCAGCCTTTGATATGTGGCTCCAGCATTCTTGAGACCGAATGACATTACTTAATAATAGTAGGTCCCCCTATCTGTTATAAATTAAGTTTTTTCCTCATCTATAGGATCCATTTTTATCTGATTATACTCTGAATATGCATCTAAAAATCTTAACAATTCATGTCCTGCAGTAGCATAAATAAATTGATCTATATGCGGTAATGAAAAATAATATTTAGGACAAGCTTTATTTAGGTCAGTATAATTTACACAAACTCGCAACTTACCATTCTTTTTAGGTACTACTACAATATTAGCTAACCAATTTGGATACTTTACCTCGCGGATGGACCCAATTTTTAAAAGTTTTTGCACCTCATCTTGAATCGCCTGATTTTTGAAAGATCATTGCTTTCTTTTCTTTTGTTTGATAGGTGAGTATGATGGATATTTGTTTAATTTGTGGATCATCACTTCCGGAGGTATACCTGTCATATCAGAATGGGACTAAGCAAAACAATCTATGCTAGTTTTTAAAAATTCAGTCAACTTACCTTTCATTTCTTGGCTTAGGTTGGTCCCGATGTTGACTTTCCTTTCAGGCCAGGGTGCAAATATTACTACAGCTTCCAATTCCTCAATCGTTGTTTTGTTTTTTTCAGTTTCCTCTGATTCTTGGAGGGTATCAGGCCTCAAGTATACATTTGCTCACCCATGCTTAGTTAAGGCTTGTGTTGCAGCATCTTGAACTAGGTTTCGTAATTGCTTTTTTTCTTCGCTTTTTTCTTGTTGATCACCACGGATTTTCCGTATTCTCCATTATGAAGGGAATTTGATAACTTGATCCAAAGTAAATGCAACAGCTTCCATATCATGAATCTATGGTCTACCAAGAATCATGTTATAAGTCACATCCATTTCTACCACTTGAAACTTGGTGTCTTTGACTACTCCTTTAGCGAATGTGGTGAGTATTATCTCGCCTTTTGTTACGACGCTAGAGTTGTCAAAACTGGACAATGTATGAGCCTTGGGCATCAGCTTGTGATTAATTTACCACTCTTAATAGAATGATATTCATGGAACTACCTGGATAAATTAAAACTCGTTTCACATTAGTGTCATGTACAAGTAAAGATATTACTAGTGCATCATTATGTGGGGTTAGCATGCCATCTGCATCATCAAATGTCATACTATCTTCTTCCAAGACCTGTCGAACTCGCTTCCCATGTGTAATTGTTATTTTTGACACCTTCCTCGCTGTCATATATGTTACGCCATTGATCTCTTCTCCTCTACTTATGACATTAATCGTCCTTTTTGGTTAAGGGGTTTTTGGGGGCTCCTGTCTATTTTTCATATATGTATGCTTTTCCTTTTCATTAAATAATTTAGTTAAATATCCTTGTTTCAATAAATGTTCTATTTCACCTTGCAGCAATCTATAATCCGATGTTTTGTGACTGTGATCGTTATAAAACTCGCACAAAAAATCAGAATTTCGCATGTTTGGATTTGATCTCATTTATTTTGGCCAGCGTACCTTGTCTCACATGCACCTTAAAACAGCCACCAGCTTGGATGTTCTAACATTAAAATTGTAACCGCTGATCTTTGCCTTTGAGCTTTTATCATCATCTCGCGTCTCTCGCGTGTTTCGTTCTATTCTGAACGTTGATGATGAACTTGACTCTCTATCTCTTGATCTATGATCGTACCTTGGGTTTTCCTATTTTGAACGTGAGTATCTTCCTGCTGGTCCCATGTAAGGCTCGTACCTATTTTTACCGGACCTTTTTTCAGTTTCAGCAAGTCTTGAACTTACCCTTTCCTCCCTTCGAGATTGAATGATGGTATCTTTTTCTATCCGCAACTTCGTATTGTATCTATTATAAACATCATTCTAAGTTATTGCTGGAAATTATCGTAAACTTTACTTCAGTCTCCTCGTGGCTTCTAAACTTTTTTCATTTAGATTTCTAGCAAATGCCATAGCTGCCCAGTTATCTGGTACACGTGGCAACATCATCCTCTTACACTGGAATCTGTCTGCGAATTCCTTGAGCAGCTTCGTATCTTCTTGCTTTATTTTGAAAATTTCATCCATTCTGTTATCAACTTTTTGATCTCCCGAGTGTGCTTTGATGAATGAACTGCAAGTTTAGCAAAAGAATCTATAGAATTTTCGGGTAAAAGAGAATACCATGTTAATGCTCCCTTAGTGAGTGTTTCTCCGAATTTTTTGACCAATACTGATTCAATTTCTTGCTTGGTAAAGTCGCTGCCTTTTACACCGGTTGTGAATGCGGTTACGCGATCCCGCAGATCAGTTGTTCCATCATATTTCAGAATATCGGGCATCTTGAATTTCTTCGAAATTGGTAGAGGAGCAGCAGTTGGCTTCCAAGGTTATTGTGAGTATTGTCCATATCTATTCCCTTGATTACAAGCGGCACTCCAGGTATTTTTTATATGCGGTCGCTCTGCTTCTTGAACTATTTCTCAAGGTTAGTACTAAATTTTGTAAATCAGAATTAACCGGGTTGCCTGACCCTCCATCACGAGATTCACTAGAAGTTCCTCCACTGTCCGAGTTAACGAGTCCTGAGCGAAGATTTTCTAAGGTGTTGTTGTTTGGAGTTGATGTTGGCGGCACAACTGGCAGCTGGTTAGCGAAGGCCTCAAGAGCATTGCTGACCTGTTGAGCGATTAACTTTTTCAAAGCTTCATTAATAGCCTCATCATTTTCAAATTAATAATTCACATTTGACTAAGATCCATTGGGAGTTCCTTATCGAGATTGTCGAGGAGAATTTCGTGGGAAAGGGACTGGAGTTCTATCGCCTTGTTTATTCTCCAAGTATTTATGGTTTCCTTAATTGTTGTCATTGACACTCGACATGATTGATTTGACGAAAAAGTCGATTTAGTAAGTAATAGATTATAAGATTAACGGTAACGGAACCAATTTGTTTGACCATAAAATAGGAATTTCGGTCAAAGCTTACTTTTAAAATAGCTCGGGTTACAAATAATCAAATATAAAATAAATAAGAAGAATTGACTTAAACAATAGCTGGATAGATAAAAGAAAGCAAAATAAATAAGTGTATTCCAATAATATTCTGTGTCCTTACAAATGTTTATTCCTCTCTTTTTATAGATATTTCTAAGTAATACATTTCTTTCCTCTCATAATATAGTTATTATGAGCAATTAACGACATTTAATGTAACGTTATACAAGAGAGGTTGCTCTAATGGTAAGCAACCCCCACTTCCAACCAAGAGGTTGTGAGTTTGAGTCTCCCCAAGAGCAAGGTGGGAAGTTCTTGGAGGGAAGGATGTCGGGGGTCTATTTGGAAACAGCCTCTCTACTCCAGGGTAGGGGTAAGGTATGCGTACACACTACCCTCCCCAGACTCTACTAAGTGGGATTATACTGGGTTGTTGTTGTTGTTGTTGTTGTTGTTGTATAATTGGCAATCGTAACTGTTTCGTGAAGATTCTATAACGTTTTCCATCATTGATGCTCATTAATTACAGATAATACATATCTATACTTTTTGCTATCTATGTTCATTCCTCCGATGCCTCTTCAAATTACCAGGAGGTCCGAATGCCCGTTGCTTCTTGTTTTCTTGAATCTATGCCAGTGTCCGTCAAAACTCGTGTTCTTTCAACTATCCTTTATGAGATGTCATTCTTTTACTGATCCACGTGTCTTGACATATCATCATATAATTAATTCAATGCGCTAACTTGATTTTTTCCAATACAGTAATATCAAAGCACACAATTCAGCATATCTGTTACTAGATTAATAGGACGCAATTTACACCAGTAGTATTGACTAATTACCTATCAGAATCAGGAATAATGCATGGCATGTAATTAAGATGTCACAAGACCATATATTCAAATTGCCAAACCCACAAAATGATATATTAACTCTTGGCCTCGGATCTACCAATGGGCCTTCAACAGTTCAACTGTTTACAATATTTGAAATTGGAGACTGTTGCCTTTTTCCACTTTTTTTTAGAGCTGGTTTGTAAAGCCATTTAGAAATTAAATTTGGTGTATTAGGTGAAATTACATGATTTGACATGTTTGTCTTCAAATAATTACCGGTCAACATGAAGTTGGATGTAACTAAAGAGGAGTAATTACACTCTTCAATTCTAAGGGGAAGGTGATATTTGATGGCAATTATATTGTGTAACTACAAGGTCACTTTTTATTTTTATTTTACTTTAATTATTTTATTTGTAACTTTTTTATTTTTTTGTTGTGAATATTTTGGGAGGGTTATACTACCAAGATGGCTAAATTGTTCTGGCCACTGTGCTGCAGCAACACTAAGAATTGTGCAAACATAAAAGACATTGAGATGTATAACTAGGATTCCAACTGTCCAAGCAAACAAAATACCAAACTCGAAACAGACTATAGAAGTCCGATATTTAATAGTCATTTGATCACAACATAAGTGTTTTCTCCTCCCCTTTCCAAGTGAATGTGGAATCCACTAGTCCAGAGCATCAAAATTGCAGTAATTTGAAATTGCCACTCAATCCAAGTAATGAACAAAGATGTTTTACATAAACAAGTTAGGCCTGATAGCCTTGTAGGTCGTCTTGAGTTTCCTTGAAGGTGGCCTGACTTTCTTGAACACCAACGGAACTTGATTTTGGAATCATGAAACTGCTTCGTGCTCTCCCGCTTGCAGAGCTTAGTTGGAATAGTGGCAGTCTTGATGATCTGGATGCAGTGATGGCGGACCCTGTGGCGAGAAGCCATCTCAGTGTACATCTGTTCCACGCCACCATTCAATGTGGTGTCACGGTACTCCTTGTACATGTTATGATATTCAGTTCTGCTTTGGTAACGCAGCCAAATACCATAGTTCTTGATTTTGGTTGGGTTCTTCTCAAAAATCTCATTAATAGCTAGCATCTGACCATTGCTCTTCTTCACCTGCTTTAGCTTCCTCAAGTAGTACCAGAACTTGGACTTGGCGCGGACCTCATTGGTAGCCCAAAGCTTCATACGGTAAATTTTTGGGTGCTCATCGTTTTCTGTAGGCAGAGCTCTACAACCTGGTACTGGTGAAATTTGTAGGTCACCATTTCTGGGTGTCTGTCTCTCCCGCTGCTTTGTGTCTGAAATATTTGGGAGGCGTCGTCTATTTGTAACTTCTTATTTCCATTATCCTAATTTCTTTTTATTTTATTTTTAATTTTATTTTATTTTTAAAATATATTTTTCTTTGTACATTATTTTATCTTTTATTTCTCTATCTTTACTTCTTGTGATTCCATGTAATTGCTCGTAAATTTTATTTTTGATTTATTATATTTTAATTTATTATCTTTATAAATTATTATTTCTATTAATTTATTTATTTTTATTAATTTTTTAATATTAATTTTATTTTTACTTTTTTATATTTTATTTGAAAATATATATTTTTTGGTACATTATTCATCTTTTATTTCTCTACCTTTCCTTATTGTGATTTCATGTAATTGCTCCTATATTTTATTTCTTCTTTGATTTTTTTCTTCATTTAGAGTAATAGCGTTATTATTCTAGAATTCGAAACATGTTAAACTACTTATTTTTTTGTTTTGTTGGATTTTGAAGTTATTTTGTACTTATGGTTTTAATTTACTTGTTTTAGTAGTATTGGCTTATTATGTCACATTACATGTTGTTCATTTTTAAAATAAAATTGAAAGATTACTTTTGTCAAATATTTGAATAATGTTATGATATTATATTTATTAGTATTAATTTATTTTATCAAACATGTATTTCATTATGTTCTTACAAAATATTTATTTTTAGTTTTTATAATTAATTAAAATAAATATTATTAATTTGGAAAATATATGATTACTAATTAATATATATTCAAGAAAAAATATAAAATTTAAATAAGAAATCTAATGTTATTGATAATTATAAAAAATCATTTATAAGCATATATTTATTATATAAACTTTAAAGTTTTGATAATTACTTTATTTAAAATTTAATCTAACTATGTAATTATACTTGTGCAATCAAACAGTATGCCTGTAATTATATTATATTTATGTTTTGACAAACAAACAGGTCGTCGCAATTACTATATTGTGTAATTACGAGGTTGTGTAATAACTACCCTAGTAATTACACCAATTATGTCACGACCCAAGTTCTCCCTCTGTGAGATGTCGTAACGGTACCTAGTCTCTACGAGTAGGTAAGCCTAACAAATTACGAAAAAAGGAAATGAAATACGAAATAAGCATGTTACGAGTAAAACATAAGAAAAGAGTTTAAAATGTCGCCCGACATATACAATAACACACTCTCAAACTGAGTCAAACACTCCCGAAATCCGAAATCTCATAGCATCACAAGCTAGAGAAGACTACATAGTGTTTTAACTCTAGAATGTCAAATCAAAAGTAAATATAGGAAGTCTAAAGTTAAAGGGAAGAATAGAGAGGGACTTCTAGGTCTGCGGACGTGACCGATATACCTCAAAGCCTTCAATATCGCATGTATCACTAATAGAACGGCTGAGCAGAAGAACCTAGATTTGCACACGAAAAAAATATGCATGAAAGGGTATGAGTACACCACAACGGTACCCAGTAAGTGCCAAGCCTAACCCCGGTCGAGTAGTGACGAGGAAGGTCAGGGGGCCTACTAGTTATGTATATAACAAGGTAAAATAACGTAAAATGAGACAATATAATTAAAGATGCTAACAGTAAATAATGATGAAATTACAGGAAGAAACAACTCAATACACAAAGATAACAACAGGGGATCTCCCAGGATAACGTCTCGTAGTCCCAAACATAAATGTGCAGAGGATCTCCCGCGATATCATCCCATAGTCCAAATCATAAATGTGTAGGGGATCTCCCGAAATACAGATCCGTAGTCCCAAACATAAATATCCAGTATAGGGGGATCTCACAGGATATCGTCCCCTAGTCCCAAATATAAATTTGCAGGGGGTTTTCCGGAATATCGATTCGTAGTCCCAAAGTAAACATACAGGGGGATCTATCGGGATACTGTCCCGTATTCCCAAAGTAAACACAAAATTGTCTCAAGAAAAGAAATATACAGTTCTATTCAAGTTCGTACCAAGGAACAAGAAATTCTACTCTAAACATGCTGCACATAATCCAAGTAAGTAGTTTAAGCATGTAAAACAATTAAGCAACTTAAGCATACTTTCCTAAGCTAAACAATAGGCTTGAAATACAAGTAGTGTTCAACAAAAAGGAAACACATATATTTACTTAATGAAAATGGGGTTTTCCAACAATTAGCATGTGTCATCTCACGTACACAACATTCAAATAACAATAATACCAAATCCTAAGGAGAGTTCTTCTACACAAGGTTAGGCAAGCCACTTACCTCGAACCAGCTCAAAATCAACCCGAAATCATGTTCTTGCCACGAGTATCCAACTCTGAGTGGCCCAAATCTAATCAAATCAATATCATAACGTAAATACAACTACAAACAACTAATTTAGCTAAAGAAATCAAAACTAAGGCAAGAAAATACAAGAACGCCCAAAAATCTTCCTCGGGCCCATGTCTCAAAATCGGGTAAAAATCACAAATTATCAATACCCATTCAGTCACGAGTCTAACCATAATCTCGATCAAAATCCCAAAATTAGGCCTAAGAACTTTTTTTAATTTTTTTCCAATTTTTCACACTAGATCCGAAATTAGATGATGAATTCATGTTTAGATTAATGGGATATAATAAAAAAGGAGTTAGAAATCATTATCCACAAACTTTCTCTGAAAATCTCTCCAAATTTCCCCTCCTACCGAGCTCTCAATCCAATTTTTTAGTTATGAACTTGAACCCATGATTTTGGAATTTAAATTCTGCCCAAATGCGTTCTTCTCCGCGAACGCGAGACCACTATCGTGAACGCGATGCACAAAAATCCTCTAGCCAAATTTACTCCTTCGTGAATGGGAGGGTCCACTCGCGAAACCTTAGCTTCAGCTCCAGGACCTTCACGAACGTGACCCTATACTCGTAAACGCCTGGAGCAATTTTCTTGGGGTCCCCAGCTGCTTCGCCTTTCCTCTTCGCGTATGCGCTCAGCTCCTCGCGCTCGCGATGCTTCCTCTGGCAAGCCTTCACGAACGCGATATCCCTTTCGCGAACGCGAAGGCCAATTGTCTGCAACAAAAAAACAAGCAAATTTGTTGTACTCCTAAATCCAAAAATAACCCGTTGAGCATCTGAGACACACCCGAGGCTCCGGGACCTCAACCAAACATGCCACCCAAACCTGAAACATCATACTTAATCCAATCCTCAAATCACATCAAACAATGCTAAAACTACGATTCACCCTCCAATCCACGCCTAATGAACTTGAAATCTTAAGAATTCTACATCCGATGACAAAACCAACCAAACCAAATCCGATTGACCCCAAATTTTGCATACAAGTCATATTCCACACTACATAACTATTCAAACTTTTGGAATCCGATCCCGGCCCCGATATCAAATCTCTTAATTGATCCGGAAACATCAAAATTTAACTTTCGGTATTTCAAGCCCAAATAAGCTACGGGCCTCCAAAACATAATTCGAACATGCCCCTAAGCCCGAATTCACCCAACGGGGCTAACTAAATCAACGAGATTCCATTCCGAGGCCGTATTCACACTGCTCCAACTACGGTCCAAATTCTAAAACTTAAGATCTCAATTAGGGATTAAGTGTCCCAAAACACTACTAAAATCAAAATGAATCTTTCCGGCAACCCACAATAGAAGAAATAAATACCGGGAAAACAGTTAATAGGTGATCGGGGTGTAAATTCTCAAAAACACCAGCCGGGTCGTTACATCCTCCCCCTCTTAAAACATCCATTCGTGCTCAAACGAGTATAGAGACATACCTAAAGTGGTAAAAATGATGGTAACGGCTGCACATATCCTGCTCGGTCTTCCAAGTCGCCTCCTCAACTGGTTGACCTCGCCACTGAACTTGCACTAACGCAATGCTCTTTGACCTTAGCTTTCGAACCTACCTGTCCACTATAGCCACTGGCTCCTCAACATAAGATAGATCCTTATTCAACTAGACTGAACTGAAATCCAACACGTGCGACGGATCATCGTGATACCTCCGGAGCATCGAAACATGAAATATCGAATGAAATCCTGCCAAGCTGGGAGGTAAGGCAAGCTCATAAGCAACCTCCCCAACACGTCGCAATACCTCAAAGTGACCAATAAACCTCGGACACAATTTCCCCTTTTTCCTAAATATTATAACGCCCTTCATAGGCGAATCCTGAAGCAAGACCCGCTCTTTAACCAAGAATGAAACATTGTGAACCTTCTAGTCTGCATAACTCTTCTATCTAGACTAGGTTGTGAGGAGCCTATCCTGAATCACCTTAAACTTTTCCAAAGCGTCCTGAACCAAGTCTGTGCCCAATAATCTAGCCTCACCCGACTCAAACCAACCCACTGGGGATCTACACCGCCTATCATACAAAGCCTTGCACGGTGCCTTCTGAATGCTGGACTGATAACTGTTGTTGTAGGAAAACTCCACTAGTGGCATGAACTGATCCCAAGAACCTCCAAACTCCAGCACACACGCACAGAGCATATCCTCAAGAATCTGAATAGTGCGCTCGAAATGTCCATTCGTCTAGGGGTAAAATATTGTGCGAAACTCCACCCGAGTACCCAACTCATGATGTACGGTCCTCCAAAACTGTGATGCGAACTGAGTACCGCTATCTAAAATGATAGAAACTAGAATACCATGTAGACGAACAATCTCTCGGATATAAATCTCCGCCAACCGCTCCGAAGAATAGGTAGTACACACAGGGATGAAGTGCACGGACTTGGTCAGTCGATCCACAATCACCCAAATAGCATCGAACTTCCTCAAAGTCCGTGGGAGACCGATTACGAAGTCCATGGTGATACGCTCCCACTTCCACTCCAAAATCTCTATCTGCTGAAGCAAGCCACTCGATCTCTGGTGCTCATACTTTACCTGCTGTCAATTGAGGCACCGAGCTACAAACCCAACTATATCCTTCTTCATCCACCTCCACCAATAGTGCTGCCTCAAATTCTGGTACATCTTCGCGACACCCGGATGGATGAAATACCGCAAACTATGGGCCTTCTCTAGAATTAAATCCCAAAGCCCATCAACATTGGGTACACGTACCCGACCCTCCATCCTCAATACAGTGTCATCACCAATGGTCACATCCTTGGAATCACCATGCAGGACCTTGTCCTTGAGGACGAGCAAATGAGGTCATCATATAGACGCTCTCGGATACGATCAAACAAGGAAGACCGAGAAACCACATAAATAAGGACCCGACCGGGCTCCAAAAGATCCTGTCTCACCAATTGGCTAGATAAGGCCTCAATATCCATCGCTATGGGACTCTCTGCTGCTGGTAGATAAGCCAAACTCCCTAAACTCTCCGCCCAGCGACTCAAAACATCGGCCACCACATTTGCCTTACCTGGGTGATACAAGATAGTGATATCATAGTCCTTCAACAGCTCTAACCACCTCCTCTGGAAAAAATTAAGGTTGCAGACAATAAATTTGGATCAAGAAAATAAAATCAAGACCGAAAATATCGCAACAATCATAGTATTTGATTTCGAATATTTGAGTGTTACAATCTCTATGATTCCTCTTATTCTACTTTTCTAGTATAAGTTCAAGGGCCTTTGAGCTTGATCTTGAATTTGAATTTGATTTATCCGTCGCGAACACTTTAATTGTTGCCACGAATTTTATCACGAACAAGTAGCCTTAATCTTGAACGCCTTGTGTTTGATTTGACTTCGTTCTTGATCTTGAATACTTGAATTGTTCTTTATTCTTGAGCTTGAATACTTGATTTTTTCTTAGTTCTTGAACTTGAACTTGAACTTGATCGCTTGAAGCTTGAAACTTGTGGAGGAATTTGCAGTGTTTGATCCATGAGCTCTCTCTTGCTTCTTGTTATAACTTCGGGTGTCCTTTCTGAGTTATGAAGACCCCTATTTATAGTTGTGGGAGGGAAGAGTTGTGATAAGAACAAACCCTTTCCGACCAATCAAAGTGAAGTGTGACATGGCCGCATTTGATTGGCCAGAACATGTCACTTGCACACGTGGCGCGATTTCATTGGCATTTTAGTGTGACTGGACATGCCTTGTCATTTTGACATGTGGCATGTTCCTATTGGCTCTTCCGCTTGACTTGGCGCACCACGTCATTTGACACGTGGTACCAAACTGGGCCTCTAGGAAGATGTCATCTTGGGCTTAATGAAGTGGACTCATCACTTTAGCCCAATTAAATGGGCTAGCCCAATAATATTGGACCTATGTAATTAATCCAATTATATTAGCCTAATAAATTTATTTGAACTATTATATCTTGAATTTAAAATATAGTCCAAATTATTTTTATAGATTTGATTCCAATA
>MU747662.1:80458-106212 GCA_026770625.1 Nicotiana glauca
CTTGGATCATCACACGACTTTCTGAGAGTTCGTTCATGGGAATACCAAGTTCTTTCACAGTGTGGATTGGCAAAATGTTCACCGAGGATCCTCCATCAACCAAAATCCGATTTACCCTTTCATCAACCGTATAACCAACCAGATACAATGGGCGGTTATGGGGAGTGTCAACTAGCAAAAGATCGTCATTTGTGATCTTTTTCTCACAAGCATTAACTTCTTGAAGAGTGGACTCGATAGGCTTTTTTGAAGATGGTGCCAACAGTAGGTCATCACTCTTTTCTTCCCCTTTATCAGTGTGGCAACAAGAGGCATCAATGCCCTCATGGGAAATCTTCGTGCGGAACCAACTTGGTAAAAATTCCTCCAAGGTTACTGGATTTCGTGGCTTTTGAGGGTGGTGCATCTCCACTTTTGTTTTCTTCAAACGCCTAATTGGATTCTTTTTTATTAGTCTTTTTACCATCATCTTCCTTGTTGGTTGTTCTACTGATTCTTTTCGTGGGCTCCTTTTGTGGCGCCTACGACGAGTCACCAACGTCCAACCTTCATCATCATCAGGTTGATCGTCTTCAACTTTGTTGTTCTCCAGTAATTCTTCATCTTTACTTTCTTTAATACCGCACAATTCATCCGGACTCAATGACCCAAAGGTAATAGAGACTTGGTTTGCGCTTGCTTTCTCATCTTCCAGCACGATCTTCTTTTCACGAGCCAAGTCCATGACTTTGTCCTTGAAGACAAAGCACTTCTCCAGAGGGTGGCTTACAAGTCGGTGATATTTGCAGTAGTTTGGGTCATTTCTTTTCCCAGCTTTATTTGGTCGCTTCATCTCCGGAAGCTCAATGAGATTTAACTCGAGGAGTTCTTTAAAAATGGCTGGCACATCAGAATCCAGGAATGGGTACTCTTTCTCCTGCATCTCTTTTAGAGTCAACTTTCCACTTGGCTTGTCTTGAAAAGAAGTGGATTTCATACTCTACTTCTTGATCACATTCGTCGTGAACTTTATAGGTGACGTATTGACATTCATAGCTTCTTTGCTTTCAAATTTGGGTACGAACTTGCCCCAATTCCTGACTTCTTGCTTTTCATTCGCTTTGCGAGGTTCATAGATGGGCAGCCTTTCATTTCCAGTGGAGGCCATGCTCAATTCCATGTCATGGACACGAGTTGCAAGTTCTTCAAATGTGCTAGGCTTGATACCTTGCAAGTTGTAGCGTAACCCCCAATGCATGCCTTGGATGCACATCTCTATGCCCGAAGCTTCACTAAGCCTGTCTTTGCAATTGAGGCTTGCATTCCTCCAACGATTGATAAAGTCCATAACTTGTTCCCCCTTTCTTTGACGAGTACTTGTGATCTCTATCATACTCACAGTGCATCTTGTGCTATAAAAGCGATTGAGGAACTCTTGCTCTAATTGATTCTAGTTATCGATAGATCCAGCCTCGAGGTCCGTGTACCAATCAAAAGCATTTCCTTTTAATAAGCGGACAAACTGCTTAACGAGGTAGTCTCCATAAGTCCCAGCATTGTTGCATGTCTCAACAAAGTGCGCCACATGTTGCTTTGGGTTACCTTTACCATCAAACTGTTGAAACTTTGGAGGTTGATAGCCAGCAGGCATCTTCAACATATCGACCCTTGCAGTGTACGGCTTTGCATATGTAAGGGAGGATTTGGCAGCAACTTCATATTTGTTCTTAATGGTTCTTTCAATGAACTCCTTCAATTGATCGATTAGAATCATCCCTTCAGATGAGACAGGGATAGCCTTAGTGGATGCTGCTTGTTTGGGGGAAGAGTCGCTCTCTAGAACCTCTGGGAGCTTGCCAGGTGCATGGGTGGATTCTTCTTCCATCAGAATTCCCACCCTATCTGCTAGCTTGTCAATTCTGGCTTCTTGATTTTGCATGCATTTGGTCAAGCCAACGATTGCCTCTGTCAAGTTTGCCAACTGCTCCTCCATAGATAAAGTGTTTGTCACCATGGCTGGCATGATTGTCGTGGACGACGGAGAGTAGCATGGATTTTCACACAGATTGATCTTTGATTGGATCACGCTATATGGTGTAAGTAGGGAGGATCCATCACTTGAAGCATCGTCATCTTCCTTCATAGCAGAGTGCTTGGATCCGAAGAGGTCAAGCAAAGCAAGAGTTTTCTTGATCTTTTCAACAACATCGCTTCCTCCTTCAGATGTGTTTGTGGCAGATCTTGCTCCTTTTGGGGATGAAGATCCGAAAACAGGGGTTGATAGAGACGGCATTTGGGATGCTTGTTTTCCTAAAGTGCTTGCTTTGCTCCCCGTAACCGGTCCGAAGCTTCCGAAGGTAACATCGAGGATACTTTCCACATCAGCATAGAACCTGGAGTTAGCAGCTTTGGTGGAAGTTGAACCAGAGTTGATTTTCTTTGAAGCCATTTCAATGTTCTTGGACTTTAGTGATTGAAAAGTTGAGATAAGAGGTAGAGATTGTCCCATTGGGTGTGCCAGAATTTGTAGACAATAAATTTGGATCAAGAAAATAAAATCAAGACCGAAAATATCGCAACAATCGTAGTATTTGATTTCGAATATTTGAGTGTTACAATCTCTATGATTCCTCTGATTCTACTTTTCTAGTATAAGTTCAAGGGCATTTGAGCTTGATCTTGAATTTGAATTTGATTTATCCGTCGCGAACACTTTGATTGTTGCCACGAATTTTATCACGAACAAGTAGCCTTAATCTTGAACGCCTTGTGTTTGATTTGACTTCGTTCTTGATCTTGAATACTTGAATCGTTCTTTGTTCTTGAGCTTGAATACTTGATTTGTTCTTCGTTCTTGAACTTGAACTTGATTTCTTGAACTTGAACTTGATTGCTTGAACTTGAACTTGATCGCTAGAAGCTTGAAACTTGTGGAGGAATTTGCAGTGTTTGATCCACGAGCTCTCTCTTGCTTCTTGTTATAACTTTGGGTGTCCTTTCTGAGTTATGAAGACCCCTATTTATAGTTGTGGAAGGGAAGAGTTGTGATAAGAACAAACTCTTTCCGACCAATCAAATTAAAGTGTGACATGGCCGCATTTGATTGGCCAGAACATGTCACTTGCACACGTGGCGCGATTTCGTTGGCATTTTAGTGTGATTGGACATGCCTTGTCATTTTGACATGTGGCATGTTCCTATTAGCTCTTCCGCTTGACTTGGCGCGCAACGTCATTTGACACGTGGTACCAAACTGGGCCTCTAGGAAGATGTCATCTTGGGCTTAATGAAGTGGACTCATCAATTTAGCCCAATTAAATGGGCTAGCCCAATAATATTGGACTTATGTAATTAATCCAATTATATTAGCCTAATAAATTTATTTGAACTATTATATCTTGAATTTAAAATATAGTCCAAATTATTTTTATAGATTTGATTCCAACAAAATTTATATGCCTACAAAGGTCCTTCTGCTTTAATAGATGCTGCAAACTCCGGTGATCGGTATTGTTCTCACAAGGAACACTGTACAAATAATGACGCCAGAGTTTCAAGGTGTGAATAGTAGCAGCTAGCTCGAGATCATGGATAGGATAATTTTTCTCATGCACCTTCAGATGTCTGGATGCGTAGGCAATCACCCTACTGTGCTGCATCTATACCGCTCCAAGGACAATTATCGAGGCATCAAAATAGATTGTATAAGACCCCGAACTTGTAGTCAATATCAATACTAAGGTTATAGTCAAAGATGTCTTGAGCTTCTGAAAGCTCTCCTCATAATCCTCCGTCCAACTAAACGGAGAACCCTTCCGGTCAGCCTGGTCATATGTGCTGCAATAGATTGAAATCCCTCAACAAATCAACGGCAATAAACCGCGAAGCCAAGAAAACTACAGATCTTTGTAGCTGAGGATGGTCTGGGCAAACTATGCACGTCTTCCACCTTCTTTGGATCCACCTTTATCCCCTCACTCGATACTACGTGACCCAAGAATGCCACGAAATCCAACCAAAACTCACATTTTGAGAATTTCACTTATAACTTCTTTTCTCTCAAAGTCTAAAGCACTGTCCTTAGGTGCTGTTCATGATCTTCTCGACTCCGGAAGTATACCAGAATGTCATCAATAAAGACAATGACGAACGAGTCAAGATATGGCCAGAAGACATCGTACATCAAATGCATGAAGGCTATTGGGGCATTGGTCAGCCCAAATGACAAAACAAGGAACTCGTAATGACCATGCCGAATCTTGAAGGAAGTCTTCAGGATATCTGGCTACCGAATCTTCAACCGATGATAACTTGAACATAATTCAATCTTAGAAAACACACGAGCACCATGTAACTGATAGAACAAGTCATCAATATGAGGCAAAAGATACATGTTTTTTACTGTAACTTTGTTCAACTAGCGATAATCAATGCACATGCGCATAGAACTATCCTTTTTCTTCACAAACAAGACAGGAGCACCCCAAGGTGATACATTGGGCCGAATAAAACCCTTATCAAGCAATTCTTGTAACTGCTCCTTCAACTCCTTCAACTCAGGAGGAGCCATACGGTAAGGGGGAGTAGAAATAGGTTGAGTGCTAGGCAACAAATCAATGCTAAAATCAATATTTCTGTCGGGCGGCATGCCCGAAAGATCAGCTGGAAACACATAAGAGATATCTCGTACTATTGGGACTGAATCAATTGTAGGGATATCAGTACTGACATCTCGTACATAAGCAAGATATGCGACACACCCTTTCTCAACCATTCGCTAAGCCTTAAGGAATGAAATAACTCTATTGGGAGTATGATTTAAGGTACCCCTCCATTCTACTACCGGTACACCTGGCATAGCCAGTGTCACGATTTTGACGTGATAATCAAGAATAGCATAATGGGGCGACAACCAATCCATGCACAATATAACATCGAAATCTACCATGCTAGCAGTAATAAATCGGCTTTGGTCTCAAAACCACTAAGAGCAATCAAACACGATTGATCAATATGGTCCACAACAAAAGAATCTCCCACAGGAGTAGAAACATAAATTGGGGAACTCAAGGAGCAAGGTCAAAATGTGGCTCGTTATGAATTCAAACGATGTTGAATTTCACTTTCACTATGCGATAGTCGGGAACCGTAAGGGTGTAAATTCAAGCGAAGTCGAATTGTAGCCCATTATGATTTCGAACGGGGTCAAATTTCAATTTCACTTGGCAACGTACGGGTTTGGAGGGATGGTGAGATTTGTCCGTTGCATTACTTTTATTGAAGAACATTACTTATTGCCACATTGTTTATGGGTGCATCGGGGTAAGTCCCAGTTTATTTAATTTTGCTTTCATTGGAGAGTATTGTGTGTTGTTGCATGGTTCGTATGCATCGGTGGAGTCCCAGTTTAACTGATCCCTTCATTGCTCCTTTGGGAAAGGCCGTTGACGAGATGGGCGAGGAGTTTATTGCTTGGGATACTGGCAACCATGGGACTTCATCAATTCAAACGACGTTCAGTCGTGATTTATAATATTTAGTCGGCTGAATTGGTATACGATTGTCATGGTGAGCATACGTGCGAGCTTTTCGAGTTCAGGTTCTGCCTGTGTTGGAGAGACTATGCATTCTATGGGCTTACTTCTCACTCCTAGGTTATGGAGATTGTTTCTTAATTATGTCGGCATGTTCTGAGCAATTTCTGTTATTTGCAGTATGGTATGGAACAGAGGGTTTTGCTTGGTGCGTTCATTGGCGTTTGTTGACAAGTTAAACCTAAACAAAATTGCTTGTTACCTTGATTGGTGAGTCGGCGAGGGAAGAATGGCATTGTAGGGCGACTTATTTCAGATTTGGCAGCGCCATGTTTGGCTTCTTGGGCCGAGCTTACCTTAACCATTGGGATCTCGAGCTCAAGCCCTGTCCGATCCTGTCCGATGTGAGAAAATAATAAGGGAAACATGTTACACTGTTCATAAATTACACTTTGTATACGGGTACAAAAATAAGGTAGGATAAGCCGGTTATTTCAAAGAACCATACAGTATGCTATTGTCTCTTCTTAGGTGGAAGTATAGATTGGCATATATCGTTAATACGACAAACAAGATTACGCACGTTCTAGGAGCGTGGTGGTCGTAATCCCACTTTAAGTACTCATACATCATGCCAAACCCATCACTACGGGCGGTGCGTCAGTTTTGTATAAATATCAGACAATTTCAATTTCATGTAGAGATCTGACCCAGATTGGTTTGGTTATTTCAAAAGCTTGCCTACAACTTTCTCAAGTTGGTATCTTGTCACGACCCAAATCCCGAACCCGGTCGTGATGGCGCCTCTCGTGAAGACAATGCCAGCCAGTCAACCCAATTCATCCTTTAAAAGGTTATTTAACACAATTATAGTATTATCATGGTTTAATGATACCAAATAGCGGGAAAATGTAGATAAAGATGTGGAAATCCAATCCAACATAGCCCTAACTGGGGAATCACAAGTCATGAGCAACTAAGGAATCCTGACACAAGTCTACTAAATACGAAATCCGATACAAAAGCTCGAATAACATAGGAATAATAAGATAAAGGAGTCACGGGGGCTGCGGACGCCAACAGCTACCTCGTAGTCTCCGAAACACCGCCTGGACTGGAAGGATCAGCTCTCAGGAGTGGAAACCTGCTATGCCTGAATCTGCACACACGGTGCAGGGAGTAATGTGAGTACTCCGACCCAGTGAGTAATAAATATAAATAATGGCTGAAAGGAGGAAAACACGTAAAGGCACAAAACATTCTTTACCAAAGCAGTAAAATCACTTAAAATAGAAAATCAGTGAAATATCAGATGAAATCTCTTTTCAAACCAGTAAAACATGTAATTTGCCAGTAAATAACCAGTAGAAATCTACCCCTCGGGCTCAATATCAAAATAATAAGTAGAAATCTGCCTCTCGTGCTCAGTATCAAAATGACAAGTAGAAATCTGCCCCTCGGGCTCAGTATCAAAATGACAAGTAGAAATTTGCCCCTCGGGCTCAGTATCAGTAACTCAGAACAGTATCAGCCCCTCGGGCTCACTCTCAGAACAATATCATATAGTAACCGATGCGGCGTGCAGCCCGATCCATATACCGTTGCGGCATGCAGCCCGATCCATTTAACGTCGATGATGCTCACTGGGGGTGTGAAGACTCCGGGAGCGGCCCCTTACGGCCCAAGATCAATATCAAGCCACCTCGTGGCATGAATTTATTCCTGGTCAGTCATTGTTAGCTGACCAAGACGCATCCTACAACGCCATTGTTGCACTGTCTAAATTTTGTCCGTGCTGGTCAGTCATTGTTACCTGACTGCACGATTTTATTCCTGGTCAGTCATTGTTACCTGACCAAGACACGTCCTACAGTGTCATTGTTACCACTGTACCCGCGCTTACTGTGGGTGTGCAGACTCCGGAGGGGCTCCTACAGCCCAAGCGCAATAATAACATAAGGCCTGAAAGCCTTCTCACATAATAACATAAGGCCTGAAAGCCTCCTCACATCAATCATAATGCATGAAAGCCTCCTCACATCACTCACAAGGCCTGAAAGCCTCCTCACATCAATCAAGACACCGCGTGGCATAAATACTATCTCAGGCCCTCGGCCTCATAGCACTCAGCATATCCTCAGACATGGCCCTCGTCCTTATTCAGTCCGGAAATCATCATAAGCCCCTCGGGAATTTGTAAAACAGTGGTTCTCAGCCCAAAATATCATTTATAAATATTATTTAAGTTTCAAATCTGTATAAAAGTTGCTGAGTTTATAAAACCATAAATATCAACAGGAGTGAATTTAAATATAAGTCAAAACAGTGAGGAAATAGTGATAAACATCTCTGAAGGGTTCAAATAATTGGCACGAAGCCCAAATATGGCAATCAACCCAAATCATGATGATAACAAATAATTTTCAATTAGATATATAGTAGAATCATAAATTAGGATGGACTAAGTCACAATCCCCAATGGTGCTCTACCCCACGCTCACTATCCGGCGTGCAAGTCACCTCAACATAGCACTACAATGTGCAACCCAGGGTTTCAAACACGCAGTACATCATTTAACATCATTACTCACCTCAAACCGGCTATTTCTTTAACCCGCAACGCCTTTGCCCCTCGAATCGACCTCTGAATGCCTCGAATTTAGCCATAACGATTCGATTCAGTTAATAAAAATTATAGAAATTTATTCCACATGAAATTCTACATTTTCCATCAAAAATTCGAAATTACACCTAAAATTTGCCCGTGGGGCCCACATCTCGAAACCCGGAAAAAGTTACAAAATATGAAACCTCATCCAACTACGAGTCCAACCATACAAATTTTACCAAAATCCAACAACAATTCGGCCTCCAAATATAGAATTTTCGTTTTTGAAAGGTTTATAATTTTCTCCAATTTCTTCCATTTGATTCACTAATTCATGATGAAAATAACCATGGAATCATTAACTATTATCACTTTTGGATATAGAACACTTACCCCAATCCATATGGTGAAAATCGCTTCAAAAATCGCTTCAATCCGAGATCCATAGCTTCAAAAATGAGAAAACTCTCGGATTGCCCGATTTATACACTATCCAGGAATTTTCGCATTTGCGGTACTGTTCACCCTAGGTGCGATTTTTATTGTTCACCGCAGATGCGGTACTGTTCACCTCAGATGCGGGATTACTGTTCATCGCAGAAGCGGTACTGTTCACCGCATCTGCGAAAATACCAACTTTTTGCCCAGAAAATTACAACAACTTTTTAGTTCACTAAATATGCTCTAACTCCATCATACGAAATCAGAATTCGACGATTCTTGTTCCTATGAGTCACAAATAATAATACGAACCTATTCCTTCAATCAAAACACAACTTTGAGTTCATTTGCTCAGTGCAATACCCTTTTCACTCGTTAAATATTTAATTCATGTTTTGCGTCAAAACCCCAATCGCGACTTGTTGAAATTAGACCAAACTTTCCAGATCACTCCTATAATTCATTATTAAAATTTTGGAAGTCTCGAAATCGAATTTCGATCTCTAGAACTAAAAATGGACCTTTGGATCATCACATGCTTATGCTCAAAACGACAAAAATCCTCCAAAAACTCTTCCAAAACTTATCCTAGCCTCATGGGACCCCGACCAAACATGCCAACATAATTCATAACATCATTCAAACCTGTTCCAATCATCAAAACACCTCAAACAACATCAAATTATCCAAAACTCATCGAATTCAAGCCTAAGTTTCAAATATCTTCCGAAATACACTTTCGATCAAAAACTTGACCAAACGATGTCCGAATGACCTGAAATTTTGTGCAAACATCCCAAATGATACAATGAAGCTGCATCAACTCTCGGAATTTCATTCCGACACCCGGATCAAAATCACACCTATCAACCGGAATTTGCCAAAATACTAACTTCTCCAATTCAAGTCTAATTCTACACCGGACCTCCAAAATTACTTCCGATCACACTCCTAAGTCACAAATCACCTCCCGGAACTAACCGAACCATCGGAATTCACATCCGAGCCCTCTAACTCATAAGTAAACATCCGGTTGTCTTTTCCTACTTAAGCCTTCTTAAAAGAGACTAGGTGCCTCATTTTTTACCAAAACCACTCCAAACCAACTCGATCACATAAGATACGGATAATGAAGCATAAAGAAGTTGAAAATGGGGAAAATGGAGCGGTAACTCATGAGACGACGGGTTGAGTCGTCACATCCTCCCCACCTTAAACAAACGTTCGTTCTCGAACGTGCCCAGAGTTGTTCCAAAAGCCAAACACTCGCTGAATAACCTTGCCACGCATATACCTGGGGTTGATCCTACGTCACCCTATCTCATATAGGTCCGACAACACATTGTAACTAAAATTTTGCAATCCCATCTAGCCCATAAGCCATAGGACCACATTTCCACCTTTGAAATCTTTCATATGATCAGAATCCCATATTTATACTTTGAATAAGCCCGAACAAACTGTAATAACCCATACCTGCAACCACAGGTGCAATTACATGATATACCACATAACTCAAATGCTTGTAGTGATAACTTTTAATCACAGCAGCTGCACACAACACCCGAATACCGATAGGAAAACTCTTATCAACTAAAGTCTCATCTCACACTTTCATATGCTGCCAATGATAACTAATCCATGAAGTCACTTCCCTTTTGGCAAATGCTACATCAAATCTCTGAGTCGAAGCTCAATATTATCCTTCCAACATACTGAAATCAAATCCGTTTGTACTCATTAATGATCCCTCTCATCTCTTCTAATCCAGCACACTACTGTGGTGACATGACACATCAATACATGCCTAAGCCATAACTCGCACAGTACGCGCGCCAATAAGCAATAGTCCGAGTATGCTAACTTTATGAAAATGACTCAAATAAAAGAGTTATACCACAAGCGAATCACCATACTCACGGAGAAGTACATAATATAATGCCATACCAGTAAACCTCATTATTGCACCATCCGGCTACCCCAGAAAGAGAAAATACTTCAAAGAAGAGAGCCATTTTGCAAGTTCCACAAGTACCACCCCAACGATATGCTATGAGCTCGTCAATCACAGTGGAAACCAGATACATGAATAGAATAATAATAACCAGCTATTATATAGTTCACATTGACATAAACCTCACGAGCAACTTAGTTTCCAACAACATAATCCACCTCGCACGGTCACAAACCTCCAGTCCAAGCATATCATATAGGAGCGATCCAATAAGTACACTTGTATATGCTAAATGAAATAAGATTCTCATGCTCCTGGACTAGTATAAATAACACTCTATATCGTAGGCATGAGCAAACTATGTTGTCACAGCTCAAACCAACATATTAACGCAGAATTAGTAATTACCAAGTTTGTTCTAGAATCTAGCATCTTGGAAATCTCAAGTATAGTCTAGATAGTTCTTAACACAGTTACTAATACGAGAAATACTATACCTTTAAGCTCAATGTCCCAATCTAGGCACATCATAGCCTACGTATCTTCCGAGCATAAATATTGGCTCGGTACTTGCACACAGGTTCAAACCTCATATATATATTTGAGCTCGCAGCGCATAGTTATCACCATCAATTAGCTCGACTAGTGTATCCAATGAGTTAGATAAAATACTCTCCTCAACATGCCACAATCCCGAAATAGTATATATTTTTTAGAATTCCCCGTTTTCGAATTCATAGATCACATAAATCACCGTAATTGATCACAATCTCCGCACCCAAATGACTGACACATCCCTCAAGTACGATCATCCCATGATAATTATTTCCAAGAATTTTCTATAATACATAACAAGGTCAAAATATTGGCAGTCGATCAACCAAGTGAGCGTTGAAACGCCCATAAACATCTGTTAATCATAATATAATGTGCACCTTTCTCAGGCCTTACCGAGCAGTTATAACATTCAATCTAAATATCTGAAATTGACTATTCTATCCAGAATTTATGACCTTCTCTTCAAGAATGAACTGCCACCTTGAACATGAAAATATTAAGCACGTACCATACACCACGTCTATCATGCCATCTTGTTGCAAACACAAAATATCATTAGAATTTCTGGGCTATAGGAAAATTTCATTCCGGGCAGTTAGAAATCTTCTATTTGCTCCCATCTAGGAGGAGTTCACAATATACAATATGTTCTGCGCACCGGTAGAAGATATCCGGCTCGAACCATGGTAAGAACCATCAAGAAAACTTTCAAATCTACTCGCACATAACCAAGCTATCAAAACAGAATTCCTCTGGCTTGACTAGGCCATGTAGGTTACCAACCCAAGAATACTGCCTGCAATCCATGCACATTCTCATTATGCCATCCTTTTTCTTCACAAATAAGACTGGTGCACCCCAAGGTGACACACTAGGCCGGATGAACCCCTTTTTCTAGGAGCTCCTAAATCTGCTCTTTTAATTCCTTCAGCTCCGCGGTGCCATACGGTACGGTGGAATAGAAATGGGCTGAGTGCTCGGCACCAAGTCGATACCGAAATCAATATCCCTGTCCGGTGTCATGCCCGACAGGTCTGCAGGAAATACATTGGGAAAAATCCCTCACAACTGTGACAGAATCAATACTAGGAGTCTCAGCTCCAACACCTCGCAAAAAATCTAGATATGACAGACAACCTTTACCAACCATATGATGGGCTCTCAAGAGACAAATTACTCTACTAGGAACATAATCAGTCACACCACGCCACTCGATCCGCGGTACACCCGGCATAGCCAAAGTAACTGTCTTAGCATGACAGTCTAGAACAACATGACACGGAGATAACAATCCATGTCCAATATAACATCAAAGTCCACCATGCTCAATAGCAATAGATCAACTCAGGTTTTCAGACCCTCAATAATCACAATACATGATTGGTACACACGGTCCACAACAACAGTATCGCCCACCGGGGTAGATACATGAACAGGTAAAGAAAGAAGCTCCCGGGGCATACCTAATTAATGAGCAAAATATGAGGACACATAAGAATAGGTGGAACCGGGATCGAATAATACAGAGGCATCTCTGTGGTAGACTGGAACAATATAGCTCTTAACCGTGCAATCAACTTAATTAATAGCAAACTCCCCAACTTATCTCAAAGCCATAGATCAAAACGCACTCAATAAATCATAACGCATACCATAGTGAGATTGAACTCACTCCTTCATAAGCTTGTGGAAACACAAATCTTCTGGAATTTTAACTCTTCAAAAATTCTTGCATTCACTCAGACAACAATTAAGCCCACTCTCTAGGCGATCTAATTTAGATTTCAACGCATATTATTCACTTGTAAACGAGATCTTCTAGTAGACAACATAAGGATCACACCACATTAGAACTCTCCGCAGGAGATAACCCACCTGCTTTACCTCCAATTAACATTTTTGCATACCTTCCACTATCATACACATTATACAATCACTGAATCTTCTTGAGTCTAAACTCATACCGTAACATGAAATTTACTTCACTCCAAATATGAGACATGAAAAGATTCTTCACGCATACATAACTCGGGGCTACACATCCAATCACAATGAAAATCAAACACTTAATAGTTCATCTATCACCCAGCAGCCCTTCCTCATCACTTCCAAGTCATATCGATACATCTCATAGTACTAACATACTCATCACGTAGTTATCCAACCATCATTCTCACTAATAGGGACAATACCGAACATATAAGTTTAAAACACTTGCTCTTACAATCAGCACCTCGGTGCTCAAGCCATAGGCAAAGATCCGGCCTCAAGTCCTCCAGATTGGCCTAACATCAAACTCATAAAGATCACATCTCGCCCCTCGATCGGGGAATCACAAGCCATCAGGGCACATCTAATATTGAGCGCTTGTTCGTGCATACGAATACGTAGAAGGAATTCAAGAGTTGTATTCCAAGATAAATCAAGGACGCACGATAAGAATTTCAAGAATGTGAAGTTTTCCTAAAGGTTCTATAGCCTCTCGAAGATAAGTACAGACGTCTCCGTACCTATCCGCGAGACTCTACTAAACCAGCTCATGACTCGCGAGACCTAGTAACCTAGGCTCTGATACCAACTTATCATGACCTAAATCCCGAACCCGGTCGTGATGGCGCCTCTCGTGAAGACAAGGCCATCCAGTCAAACCCAATTTGTCCTTTAAAACAGTTATTTAACATAATTATAGTATAATCATATTTTAATGATACCAAATAGCGAAAAATATAGACAAAGATGTGGAAATCCAACCTAACATAGCCCTAGCTGGGGTGTCGCAAGTCATGAGCAACTAAGGAATCCTAACACAAGTCTACTAAATATGAAATCCGATACAATAGCTCGAATAACATAGGAATAATAAGATAAAGGAGTCACGGGGGCTGCGGATGCCAACAACTACCTCGTAGTCTCCGAAACACCTCCTGGACTGGAAGGATCATCTCTTAGGAGTGGAAACCTGATATGCCTGAATTTGCACATACGGTGCATGGAGTAATGTGAGTACTCTGACCCAGTAAGTAATAAATATAAAATAATGGCTGAAAGAAAGAAAACACATAAAGGCACAAAACATTGTATACCGAAAAAGTAAAATCACTTAAAATAGCAAATCAGTGAAATATCAGATGAAATCTCTTTTCAAACCAGTAAAACATGTCATTTGGCAGTAAATAACCAGTAGAAATCTGCCCTCGGGCTCAATATCAAAATAACAAGTAGAAATCTGCCCCTCGGGCTCAGTATCAAAATGACAAGTAGAAATCTGCCCCTCTGGCGCAGTATCAAAATGACAAGTAGAAATCTGCCCCTCGGGCTCAGTATCAGTAACTCATAACAGTATCAGTCCCTCTGGCTCACACTCAGAACAATATCATATAGTAACCGTTGCGGCGTGCAGCCTGATCCATATATCGCTGCGGCGTGCAGCCCGATCCATTTAACATCGATGACGCTCACTGGGGGTGTGCAGACTCCGGGAGGTCCCCCTTACGGCCCAAGCGCAATATCAAGACACCTCGTGGCATGAATTTATTCCTGGTCAGTCATTGTTACCTGACCAAGACGCATCCTACAGTGCCATTGTTACCACTGTACCCGCGCTCACTGTGGGTGTGTAGACTCCGGAGGGGCGCATATAGCCCAAGCGCGATAATAACATAAGGCATGAAAGCCTTCTCACATAATAACATAAGGCCTGAAAGCCTCCACACATCACTCATAAGGCCTGAAAGCCTCCTCATATCACTCACAAGGCCTGAAAGCCTCCTCACATCACTCACAAGGTGTGAAAGCCTCCTCACATCACTCAAGCCACCGCGTGGCATAAATAGTATCTCAGGCCCTCGGCCTCATATCACCCATCATATCCTCACATGTGGCCCTCGGCATTATTCAATCCGGAAATCATCATAAGCCCCTCTGGCATTTGTAAAACAGTGGTTCTCAGCCCAAAATATCATTCATAAATATCATTTAAGTTTCAAATATGTATAAAAATGGCTGAGTTTGTAAAACCATAAATATCAACAGGAGTGAATTTAAATATAAGTCAAAATAGCGAGGAAATAGTGATAAAAATCCCTGAAGGATTCAAATAATTGGCACGAAAACCAAATATGGCAATCAACCCAAATCATGATGATAACAAATAATTTTTAGTCAGATATGCGGTAGAATCATAAATCAAGATGGACTAAGTCACAATCCTCAGTGGTGCTCTACCCCACGCTCGCTATCCGGCGTGAAAGTCACCTCAACATTGCACTACGATGTGCAATCCAGGGTTTCAAACCCTCAGTACATCATTTAACATCATTACTCACCTCGAACCGGCTATTTCTTTAACCCGCGACGCCTTTGCCCTCGAATCGACCTCTGAATGCCTCGAATCTAGCCATAACGATTCGATTCAGTTAATAAAAATTATAGAAATTTATCCCATATGAAATACTACATTTTCCATCAAAAATTCAAAATTACACCCAAAATTCTCCCGTGGGGCCCACATCTCAGAAGCCGGCAAAAGTTACAAAATATAAAACATCATTCAACCACGAGTCCAACCATACACATTTTACCAAAATTCGACAACAATTCGGTCTCCAAATATAGAATTTTTGTTTTTGAAAGGTTTACAATTTCTTCCATTTGATTCAGTAATTCATGATGAAAATAACATGGAAATATTAAATATAATCGCTTTTGGATATAAAACACTTACCCCAATCCATATGGTGAAAATCGCTTCAATACGATCTTCATAGCATCAAAAATGAGAAAACTCTCGGATTGCCCGATTTATACACTGTCCAGGAATTTTCGCATCTGCGATACTGTTCACTGCAGGTGCAGTTTTTACTGTTCACCGCATATGCGGGATTATTGTTCATCGCAGAAGCGGTAATGTTCACCGCATCTGCGAAAATACCAATTTTTTGCCCAGAAAATTGCAGCAGTTTTTTAGTTCACTAAAAATGCTCTAACTCCTTCATACGAACTCGGAATTCGACGATTCTTGTTCCTATGAGTCACAAATAATAATACGAACCTATTCCTTCAACCGAAACACAATTTGGAGTTCATTTGCTCAGTGCAATACCCTTTTCGCTCGTTAAACAATTAATTCATGTTTCGCGTCAAAAACCCAATCGCAACTTGATGAAATTAGACCAAACTTTCCAGATCACTCAGATAATTCATTATTAAAATTTTGGAAGTCTCGAAATCGAATTTCGATCTCTAGAACTAAAAATAGACATTTGGATCATCACATGCTTATGTTCATAACGGCAAAAATCTTCCAAAAACTCTTCCAAAACTTATCCTAGCCTAAATGGGACCTCGACCAAACATGCCAACATAATTCATAACATCATTCAAACCTTTTCCAATCATCAAAACACCTCAAACAACATCAAATTACCCAAAACTCATCGAATTCAAGCCTAAGTTTCCAAAAACTTCCGAAATACACTTTCGATCAAAAACCCGACCAAACGATGTCCGAATGACCTGAAATTTTGCACACACAACCCAAATGACACAATGAAGCTACAGCAACTCTCAGAATTTTATTCCGACACCCGGATCAAAATCACCCTACCAACTGGAATTCGCCAAAATACTAACTTCGCCAATTCAAGCCTAATTCTACACCGGACCTCCAAAATTACTTCTGGTCACACTCCTAAGTCACAAATCACCTCCCGGAACTAACCGAACCGTCAGAATTCACATCCGATCCCTCTAACTCATAATTCAATGTCTGGTTGACTTTTCCAACTTAAGCCTTCTTAAAAGAGACGAAGTGTCTCATTTCCTATCAAAACCACTCCAAACCAACTCGATCACATAAGATACGGATAATGAAGCATAAAGAAGTTGAAAATGGGGAAAATAGAGAGGTAACTCATGAGACGACGACTTGAGTCGTCACATATTTTTACTGAGAGGGTGAGGCTACGATAATCGGGAAGTGAAACACTGGCTGGCTTTAGATTTAGAGGAGCTAAGATTTTGGCTAGAAAATTCCACAGACGACGCCAAATTGTTTGACCAAAAAGTATTAAGCATTTTGCTAAACTAATTAATAAGAAAAGAGGATAAATCTAGCAAAGGATAATTAACTCTAGATCAAAACACATTGAATAATAGAATAAGATATAGTCAAGCTCATGAACCTTTAAGATTTAAAAGAGATATGGAACATAAACTACATGCTTACATTCTTGATGTACTATTTCGTAATGTAAGAATAAAGAAGGAATGCCATTAACAACTGCGGGATCTATCTTATTGATTCAAGAAAGATGATTACAAAGGTGCCAAAATCCGAAACTTCTCCTGTGTTTCTCAGGTAGCCTTCTCCGGTTCTTCTGCCACTTTTTTCTGAAGGAGAGAGTCTCTTTTTCTTGTTCTCTTCCCTATATAACGGTTTTAGCCAGAATATTTTAATCTGTTGATTGTACTGTGGGTCGTTCCCCTTAAATGTCACGATATATGCTTCGCCATACAAGCTTTCTAATAGTTCGATCCCGATAGCGGACAAGATACTTGCCGTTATGATGTTTTACGAATACGACCACGACTTAATCGACCCTCGCCATTCCTTTTTGCGCTAATCCACATATGATCAGATTTCGACCCGTATAGAGAGGTTTTCCTGTTTCTTTTCCGTATAAGCTCCCTTCTTCGATGGAAAGTTTTCCGACCACTTTTGGGGCACAATCATCCTTTCACGTTCATCATCTTTTCCTAATTTATAGGCTTAACGTGAACAATATGTGAAAAAGGTAAAAACAAACAATAGAGGAACATGGATATATAAATTTTAGCTCTCTGCTTGAATGATGCAACGTAATATGGCACTATTTGAACTAGAGCTGTCAATATAAGCGGGGCCGGGTTAGCCCAGCCCAGCTCACGTGGACTTTAGCAATTGACGGACTGGGCTGGGCTAGCCCACTATTTTGATGGGCGTTATAATGATCAGCGCACCCCAGCCCTATGTGGGCTGCGGGTCCCCACGGGCCGGCACATTATTTTTTAAAATATAATTTTATATTTTTCTTTAAGTTCTACCTTAAAAAAGATAAATATTTAAAAGCTAAAAAATCTTATTGGAAAATTTCAGAAAAGTTAATACTTATATTATTCCAATATATCACAATAAACACTAAAAATGTGAAAGTCGAGACTATATTTCATTCACCAAAAGTGAAAAGTCAAAACAAACTATTCAAAAGAACGTCCATGACGCTTATAGGATATCCAACACATTATCTTTATCAATCACATTTGAATCCGCTTGTGAGAAGATTGTCTTAACATATTCACTTTCACTTACATCTACAATTTGTATAAAATATTAGTTAGTTAAATATTAAAAATAATTAAAATTTTAAAACTAATTAATATTTTAAGACTTTGATCTTTTAATATAATGAGCTTAATAAACTTTAAGCTTGGAATACTCTTCTTGATATTTTTATGCCATAAAATTTTAATTTTATATTTTATATATTTTAAATACATATTTTTACTAGGCTCATGGGCCGCCCCAGCCCAGCCTCAGCCAAGCCTCGCGGGCCATGGGCTTTTTCGGGTTGGGCTTAAAAGTCTCGTTCATAAATAGGCTCCAATAATTCTAGCCCAGCCCTGCTAAATCACGGGCTGGGCTGGCCCAACAGGCCAAGCCCATATTGACGGCTCTAATTTGAACATTGAAGCACTTGGGCTAAAGTTCTTAAATTTAACTGTAAAATTTGACACAGGTTCCTTAAAATTTTGAAAATAAAATTGACATATTCGGAAACTACATACAAAATATTTAAGTCATAACAATTTATAATTCAAATTATTTTAAAATGTTTGAGAAAAATATGGTTGAAAAATAACCTTGTGAACTTCCAATATAGCAACCCACATAAATTAAATGGCAATTGCTTAAAGACTGTTTTTTCACGCGCCAATCAGCATCTGACACGTGTCAAATCGAGGGAAAAAAATGAAACAAAGCTCTACCCCCTCCAAAAAAAAAACCCCCTCTTCTCATCTTCCCATAGAAAAAATACAGAAAAGAATCCCCCCTCCCTCTACTCATCTTCCCAACTCTATCATCTTCTCCATCACCACCATATTACTACCAATCCTTACACCACAAGAATCTTCTTCCTTAACTATAGATTAAATCCATTACCAATTTTAATTTTTTTTTAACAACATCTATCACAAATCCTTATACAAATTTTAAATTCAAGCTAAAAACCAAAGCTTCAAACTTGTTAATGGTGTTTATTGAATTTTATCAAAATTAACTAGCTAAATAAAATTTACTCAACAATAATCACGAATTCAAACTAATTTTCTAGGTCATGGAACACAAAAATAACAAGACTCGATTAAATTTTCAAGCTTTTTCAAAAAGTCAATAATGGTAATTTTTACAAGACCCAATAGCTCTTATGTTCTTCTTTTTTCTTCTTAGTTATGGGGTTGGAAAGACGAAGCATAAGGGGTAGATAAATCTAGGGTGGTGGTTGGGAAAGAAGACGAAACAGGAGGGGGGGGGGGGGGGAGAGGGAAGGAAACGCTAGAGTTTGAAGTTGAGGGAAGAAGTCGATGGGTATAGTATGTATTTTGTCAAATTAGAGTGGATTACAACTTTAATCTCTTCGTCTCCTTTTTATTATATTTTTGGAATAAATGTAGTTTGAGTTTCCTTCCTCTCTATTGGCTCACTAAGAAGAAAATTGACTAAATCCTAACAAAGAAAAGCTTTCGTATTAGAGAAGATACCCTTTATATATGTCATATTCATCATATTATTATTAGTGTATACTCTTTCCTACTAGTTCAATCCAATAACAAATCAAATTCTAGAGTCCCATGTATATTGAAAAAAATAAGTCACCATCACATTAATTGGTTATTCATTGGCTCAAATAAAACCGTGGAAATCTGCTAAGCTTTTGCCTTCAAAAGTAAGCAAAGATAAGAGAGTAGACAATTTTCCCGTAGTCCAGAGAAATCTGGAATGTTAAGTCAAAGAAAGATATCCACGTTGGACATGCGATGCGCTTTCTCTTCACACGTATCTACGCACACGCGTGGTCCGACGAATCACGAACTTTCCATTGTCCCCCGTCTTATCTTTTTACGCGGGCCGAGCCCAACCCGGCCCACAATTTCCACACAAGTTGTAAATCGCATTTCTCTCAAATTCTCATTCAAAAGTAAACCTACCAAACTTCAAGCCCAACAAAGGCGGTGCAATAACAGTAGTATCAGTTTATCTGTTAGCAGTTATCTGAGAGACATGTGGAACCAGGCATACCGGAAAGATGACGTGGAAGCCGGAACAAGGCCGTTGTATCCGGCGATGCTGGAAGCGCCCGAACTCAGATGGTCTTTTATTCGAAAAGTCTACTCAATCATTACTATACAATTGCTTCTCACCATTGCTGTGGCTTCCGTCGTTGTCAGCGTTCATCCGATTTCTCATTTCTTCACAACCACAAGTGCAGGCTTAGGACTTTATATTGTTCTCATCATCACTCCTTTTATCAGTATGTTTGAATGTTTGAATTAATTAATTTGTGATTTTTATCTTTGATCTTTTGGGGTTTTATTTTATTTTTTTATTGGGTATGAGTAATTAATGAATTGATTGGTTGTGTTGTTGCAGCGTTGTGCCCGCTGTATTACTATCATCAGAAACATCCGGTGAACTACTTGCTTCTTGGGGTTTTCACAGTTTCTCTTGCTTTTACCATCGGGTTAACTTGCGCATTCACCAGCGGTAAGTATTTTCTATTTGTTTTTTTTTCTTTTATTTTATTTTTTCTGTTTTCGACATTGCGTGCGTTCTATGTCAAGTGCATTTATAATAGACGTTTACGAGTTTGTATTCTTTGGAATATTCATGTCTTGTGGCGATGTGTTAATACAAATCTTCGGAATTAAGTATTACGGCTACTACCTAACCATGTGATGTTCGCATTGTGTATTTAAGGGTGCCAAAATCATTTGTAAAACCATTATTAAATGAAGCGACTGTTAGGTCTTAGTTATGGGTATAATGCTTTAGAAAGATCGAATCAAACTACCTAATAGATATTGTGATAAATGCTACCATAAATAATTCGTAGTATTATGTATAATTCTACACACACTTTGAGGCTTCAGAAATGTGCGGTGTATTTCGGTGTATAATAATACTTTCTCTCCAACATTTCTTTTAGTGGGTTGCAGGGAAGAGAAGGGGGAGGAATTTATTGGTTTTGCAATAGATTACAAGCAGAAATTTTGTCAATTTACAGTTTCTGTTTTCCTGTTTACCATCATATATTTTACGAAAAAGGGTCAAATATATCCCCTTACTATCGAAAATTGTTCAAATCTATCCTCCGTTATACTATCCGATTAAAATTATCCTTGCCGTTATACTTTTAGATCAAAAAAACCCTGGGTCTAACGGTTGAGACACGTGGAATGCTAGGAAAGTGTAAAACCCAACCTAATTAAAATACTCGGCCCTTTAAAAGGTTTTAACCCATGTACCCTACCCGAAATTCTTCACTTAAAATCAATTTCACCATCTTTCTCCCGAACTTATCGCCATCGACCGTCCTCAGCTGCCTTAGTATACCTTCACCTTCAGATAGATATTTAAGTACGTTAACTAATCACCTGGATGTTTGGACTTAGAATCTTGAATTCTCAGATAGAATTAGCAATGACATACATCATACTAGGAAAGATTTTTACTACCGCTGCCTTTCTAAGAACTTGGGAAGTTCAAAAACTTCAGCTTTAGTAATTTCTTTAAGACCCATCATAGTAAAGACTTTAATTGTGATATTGTGGAATTAAGGAACAAAGTTCTACGATTCCAACCTTTTTGTTCCCAAATGGGTTTGCACTTTTACCTCAATTACTTCCCAACCCAGTTCTTCACAATCAATGACTACATTCAACCACAATTTTCAATTTAATCAGATTATAGTACAAAAGAAACCACAACATAGATTTTTTAAATACTAATGAACATTAATTCCATCTTTTCAAGACCCAAAACATTAAGCCCAGCGGACTTGAAGAACTTGGATATTTCCTTGTTCTTCAGTTCGCTCTGTCCGAAAATCAAAATATTACAAGTTCACTTTGTTCTTGTTGAATTCTCTGTTCACTTTTTAAAACAAAAAAATTCGCACAAACTCCTATATGCACCGGGCGGACTCGAATTTCAACCATAGCTTCTAATCAACTTTATTAATTTTTGCCATTTGTAAGGAAGGAGATGACTTAAATGGCTAATGGGTCGTAGAGGCTTCGTTTGTCATAAAATATTTGTCAACAATCTTCGCCGGTGAAGGAAATAGTTAAAAGGCATAGTAAAGAAGATGAAAGAACCCACTCTTTGAACAAGAAAGGATGAAGGACGGGTCGGGTAGGTGAGTTTGACTAGGGTAGATTAAATTGGGCATGAATCTTTTACTAAGGAACTGACACGTGGCCCTCCCTTAAAAATAAGGGTAAATTTGTTTCATAGTATAACATTAGGGTTTGAAATGACCAAATAGTATAACGGACGATAGATTTAAACAATTTTCCATAGTAAAGGGATTTATTTAGCCCTTTTCTCTATATTTTAACTAGGTGCATAAAGGTAGTCTGAGATTCATTACATAATCTGCCTTGATTTATATCTTAGTAATCCACAGCTTTATTTGATGAGAGAAATATAATGTAACAAGAACTGAGGCTATGCGAGTATGTGATGATTGCAAGGATAATAGTAAAAGTCATGCTTAAAGTGGTGCAAAGCAGTTGTCTGTATCATTATTAAAGCCATACGCTTCAGACAAATGTGTGGTTCAATGTATGTCGCACAAAGTTATCCCAACGGGAAACAATTGATTCTTTAAATCTCTATTATGAGTAGCTGGATTAATACCAGCGTTGTCGCTACGTAGTGTATACTCTCCAAAATATTGCCGCACCCGTGTTGGATCGTCCAAAAATGCAGTACTCTTCGAAGATCCAACAAACATCTGGCCACATTTTCGAAGAGTCCGCTAGCCTGTCATCCACCGACCCAACTGTGAGGGCCCCCTTCGGCTAGTTCTTTCACAAGTGACCTGCGTAACCGCAATTATTGAGTCTGCTATGGGGATCTGCAGAATAGGCAGTTGATCTGTTATTTCTATTTCTTTCCATTAGCTCCTCAAGCTTCCTATCTTCCGAGCAATATAGCGTTGTTGAAAATTGAATGTTGAACCTATTATTTTAATTGCATTTT
Organism: Nicotiana glauca; assembly: GCA_026770625.1. Taxonomy (NCBI): domain Eukaryota; kingdom Viridiplantae; phylum Streptophyta; class Magnoliopsida; order Solanales; family Solanaceae; genus Nicotiana; species Nicotiana glauca. The sequence goes on from MU747662.1 coordinate 103,837, forward strand.
AATAAATATGGTACTAAATTATTCCATAATGCTTTTCATCTTAAAGAGGCATGTGCGTCACTTCTGGATTTAGCTTCAAGCTTCATGAATCTTTTAGCTTCTTTGTTCTTTTTTCCACATTAAATAATCAAAATATTCGGAAAGATAATATTTTTGTAGATAGATTTTCCTTATTGGTGAATCTTTGATGATTTCTTTTTTACTCAAAGTTCGTTTTATTTTAAGTTAAAACAGAAAAATATGTAATGGATCTACTGACATCTAAAAAAATCGAGACAATTGACATTATTCTTATGTACATTCACTTTGATTGTACATATGAAAGATAGTTATACGTCAATTGGTTCGAAATAATCAACCAGGCTATCGATTTTTTACTGTAATAATATTGGTCAATGAGACGAATCAGCTGGTCCTCGTGTGATAATTCACATGTCCTGAAATGATTCCACTTATTGTATACTTGGTTATGCAAACTGTTCGAGCTTTATGAATTTATTAGTCTTCTAGATTTCCTTTATGAACATTTGTATCATCTGCTGGTGCTTTTCTATGTGTCACTCTGTATCTCTGGGAGATTGACGTACTTGCAGTAGTGGACTTAAAACTAGAAATTGGCGACATTACTGGCGTACTGACTGTTTCTACTGGTAATTGTTCAGGCAAAGTAATCTTGGAGGCAGTCATATTGACGACAGCAGTGGTGATTAGTCTAACATTATACACCTTCTGGGCAGCTAGGAGAGGCCAAGATTTTAACTTCCTGGGACCTTTCTTGTTCGGCGCTCTCATTGTTCTTTTGGTGTTTTCGTTCATCCAGGTTCGTGAAATTTATCGTTTCTAACTGTTGCTCCTCCCCACTATCAATGAAGATATGACTGCTGATCGTATTTGTTTTCTTGTCTTTGGCAGATCCTTTTCCCTCTGGGTAAGATCTCAGTGATGATCTATGGCTGTCTGGCGTCTATCATATTCTGTGGATACATTGTCTATGATACAGACAATTTAATCAAGCGCTACACGTATGATGAATATATCTGGGCTGCTATATCCTTGTATCTCGACATCATCAATCTGTTCCTTTCTCTGTTGACCGTCTTCCGGGCTGCTGATAATTAAAGAGAGAACTTGTCATACTATTCTGAATCTCTTCTCGTGCACGTTGTCCTTTTCTTTTCCTTGTGTTCATTTTTTCCGGTTATGGATAGTCTGCTTTTAGTAATCGTTGTATAATTTTTTTTTCTTAAGTGGAATTGGGATTCTTGACGAAATGTATACAAGCAATTGAATTCCAGTTTTCAGCTGAGAGACTTTTGATTCTTTCAACTATGTACTAAGAGCTTCTAAAACGCCAGCACAAAACACCGCAGTTTGAGAGCAAACAACATCAAGCAAAACCTGATTTTTGCAGAATAACCCCAGTATACATCAGAACAAAGGAAAGATACCGAATACATGAATGATTAGATATTAGAGGAAAGTAGTCTAACCTTCATGTTTAAGAATATCTTTTTGCTGAATAGAATCTCGATAGTCTGAAACAAAAAAGTGACATATCAATGTCTAAGCAAGCCTATTAAGCCTTCTCTCTGCTCCAGGCCCACACCTCAGCCTGTTAAGCCTACCTCTATGCTCCAAATCACTCTTCAGCCAGGAAAAAAGAGAGCAGAAGAAATAGGTCTTCTGCCACATGTAAACCCTCTAGAAGCAGGTTACACGTGCCGAAGGGTGTTAGAAAAACCTATTCCATATTTGTTGCATAAGGGTTGTCAAAGGGGTTAATAATGTGTTGTGGTCTTAAATATGCCATGACAGTTTTTGGCATCTCATTAACGGTAAACTGAAAGTTTAAAGTTAAAGAGTTTCAAAATATTAAGGTGCCATTCTTTTTTACGAACCAATAAAAAGGAAGATGGATACATGCTAAGGATACTGCATAGACAGTCAAATAAGAATTTCCCAGATTGCTGCAATAAAATTTTGTGATCACAAGCATCTTCAATAGCCTATGTAAATCATTACATCATAACTCTAGAAAGATAAACACATAGTGGTCTACAATTTAAGGAAAGGTCGGCAATCACCATTTGCAGTAATGGAATCTCCAATTGAATTTACCTTCAAAGTGGGTATTATGACGAGTCCGGAACCAAAATATTGTTATTTTGGACTCAAAAAACACAAATAAGTGTAAAAAAAAAAAATAACCATTATATATACAACGCCAGAAAATGTGGCGTTGTATAATAACGATAACTGAACCGTTAATATACAACGCCATACTTTCTGGCGTTGAATAAGACTGATTCAACGCCAAAAAAATTGGCGTTGTATCCTTGGCGTTGACTACTTTTCCAGCTATTGCTCTCTGTCACT
>MU747668.1:0-16891 GCA_026770625.1 Nicotiana glauca
CCAAACCAACTCGATCACATAAGATACAGATAATGAAGCATAAAGAAGTTGAAAATGGGAAAAATGGAGCGGTAATTGACGAGACGACGGGTCGGGTCATCACATCCTCCCCAACTTAAACAAACATTCATCCTCGAACGTACCGAGAATTTTTCTAAAAGCCAACCAAATGCTGAATAACCTTAATAAGCATATACCTAGGGGTGATACCACGTCACCCTATCTCATATAGGTACGATAACACTTTGTAACTGAAATTTTTGCAATCCGATCTAGCCCATAAACCTTAGAACCACATTTCCATTTCTGAAATCATACACCAGTTCAGAACCTCCCATCTATATTTAGAACAAGCCTGAACCAACTGTAATAACCCATACCTGCAGCATCAGGTGCAATTACCTGATATTCCACATAACTCAAACACATGTAGCGATAACTTCCATGCACAACAGCTGCATACAACACCCGAATGCCGATAGAAAGCTCTTATAACCTAAAGTTTCTTTCCAATACCTTTACATATACTACAACTGATAACTAAAACACGCAGTAAGCCATCACCATTTCTCAGATCAACCATTCATGAAATCACTTCTCTTTTGGTAAATACTACATCAAATTTCTGAGTCGACGCTCGATATTATCCTTTCAACATACTGAAATCGAATCTGCTCGTACTTATTAAAGATCCCAACGATCTCATCTAGTCAACACACTACTCTGGTGACATTACACATTAATACATGACTAAGCCACAACTCGCGCAATACGCTCACCAATAAGCAACAGTCCGAGTATACTAAATTCATGAAAAATGACTCAAATGAAATAGTTGTACCACACGCTCACTAGTACCACCACAATACAAGGCTGAGAACTCATCTCACATTATAGAAACATAACACCCGAATCTAACCGCAAGGTCATACCTCCATATAACTTTGCTGCCATGCGCGACCCTATCCAGACACTAGTTCACATGAGACATCCCAAGTCACCATGCTCAAAATCATCAACCAAGCACAATTGATGTCTAGTACCACCAGCGCATCACCATAATCACAAAGAAGTACACGATACAATGCCCTACCAGTAAGCCTCACTATTTCACCATCCGACTACCCCAGAAAGAGAAAATACCTCAAAGAAGAGAGCCGCTTGCAAGTTCCACAAGTACCATCCCAACGATATGCTATGATCTCATAAATCACAGTGGAACCAAGATACATGAATAGAATAATGATAACCAGCTCTTTTATAGCTCACAATGACTTCATGAACACTTAGTTGCCAATATATAATCCATCTGACACGGTCACAAACCTCCAGTCCAAGCATATTATATAGGAGCAATCCACTAAGTACACATGTATATACAAAATGAAATAAGATTTTCATGCTCCTGGACTAGCATAAATAACGCTTTATATCGTAGGCATGAGTAAACTATGTTGTCACAGCTCAAATAAGCAAATTAACTTAGAATTAGTAATTACCAAGTTTGTTCTGGAATTTAGCATTTGTAAATCTCTAGTATAGTCCAGATAGTACTCAACAAAGTTACGAATACGATAAACATTATACCTTTAAGCTCAATATCCCACTCTAGGCATATCATAGCCTACGCATCTTCCGAGCATGAATATTGGCTCGGTGCTTGCACACAGGTTCAAACCTCACATATATTCGCACTCATAGTGCATAGTTATTACCATCAATTAGCTCGACTAGTGCATCCCATCTCAAACATGCCACAATCCCGAAATAGTATATTTTAAGAATTCCCTGTCTCCAAATTCGTAGATCACATAAATCACCATACTGATCACAACCTCAACAATCAAATGACGTACACTTCCCTCAAGTACGATCATTACATGATAATTATTTCCAATTTTTTTTACAATACATAGCAGGATTGAAATATTGGCAGTCGATCAACCAAGTGGGTGTTGCAATACCAATAGACATTTGTTAGTTAAAATATAGTGCGCACCCTTCTTATGTCTTACCGAGCAGTTATATAATTCATATAAATATCTAAAACTGACTATTCTATCTAGAATTTATGACCTTCTCTTCAAGAATGAACTGCCACCTCGCACATGAAAATATTAAGCATGTACACGTCTATCATGCCATCTTGTCGCAACACAAAATCTCATTAGAATTTTTGGGCTATAGGAAAATTACATTCCGAGCAGTTAGAAATCTTCTATTTGCTCCCATTTAGGAGGAGTTCATAATATACAATATGTTCCGCGCACCGGTAGAAGATATCTGGCTCGACCCATGGTAAAAACCATCAAGAAAACTTTCAAATCTGCTCGCACATAACCAAGCTATCAAAACAGAGTTCCTCTGGCTTGAAAAAGCCATGTAGGTCACCAAATCCAAAAAAAAAATTGCGACAAAACATCGGGAAGATCCCTCACAACTGGGGCATAATAAATTCTAGGAGTCTCAGCTCCAACATTTTGCGCAAAAGCTAGATATGAAAGACAACCTTCCCCAACCATACGCTGGGCTTTCAGGAAGGAATTACTCTGCTAGGAATATAATCAGTCACACCACGCCACTCGATCCACGGTACACCCGGCATAGCCAAAGTAACTGTCTTAACATGACAGTCTAGAACAACATGACACGGAGATAACCAATCCATGCCCAATATAACATCAAGTCCACTATGCTCAATAGTAATAGATCAACTCGGGTCTCCAAACCCTCAAAAATCACAACACATGACTGGTACACACGGTCCGCAACAATAGTATCGCCCACCGGGGTAGATACATGAATAGGTAAAGAAAAAACCTCCCGGGGCGTACCCAAATAATGAGTAAAATATGAGGACACATAAGAATAGGTGGAACCAAGATCGAATAATACAGAGACATCTTTGTGGTAGACTGGAACAATACCTGTAATAACTACATCTGAAGCAATGGCATCTGTCCTGCATGGAATAACATAAAAATGAGTCTGGCCACTGCCTGATAACCTTAATCTCCGTAAGCCATAACTGACTCACCAATACGCCCCAAACTGGAACCAATATAGCACCTAACCATGCAATCAACTTAATTAATAGCAAACTCCCCAACTTGGCTCAAAGCCATAGATCAAAACGCACTCAATAAATCGTAACGCATATAATCTATTGCTGTCGTAATACCATAGTGAGGTTAAACTCACTCCTTTATAAGCTTGTGGAAACACAAATCATCTGGAATTTTAACTCTTCTGCAATTCTTGCATTCACTCACATAACAATTAAACCCACTCTTTAGGCATCCCAATTTAGATTTCAACGCATATTCTTCACTTGTAAATGAGATCTTCTAATAAACAACATAAGGATCACACAACTTTAGAACCCTCCGCAGGAGATAACCCACCTGCTTTGCCTCCAATTAACATTTTGTATACCTTCCACTGTCATACACATTACACAATCACTTAATCTTCCTGAGTTTAAACTCATACCTTAACATGAAATTTACTTCACTCCAAATAGGAGACTTGAAAAGATTCTTCACGCGCCCACAACTCGGGGTTGCACATCCAATCACAATGAAAATCAAACACTTAATAGTCCATCTATCATCTTGCAGCCCTTCCTCGTCACTTCCAAGTCATATAGATGCATCTCGCAGTACTGACATACTCCTCACGTAGTTATCCAACCATCATTCCCACTAATAGGGACAATACCAAACATATAAATTCAAAACACTTGCTCGCACAATCGACACCTCGATGCTCAAGCCATAGGCAAAGATCCGGCCTCAAGTCCTCCAGATTGGCCTAACATCAAACTCATAGAGATCACGTCTTGCCCTTCGACTGGGGAATTACAAGCCATCAAGGCACATCTAATACTGATCGCTCGTTCGTGCATACGAACATATGGAAGGAATTGTAAGAGTTACTTTTCAAGCTGAATCAAGGACTCACGATAAGAATTTAATGTGAAGTTTTCCTAAAGGTTATGCAGCCTCTCGAGGATAAATACTGACGTCTCCATACCGATCCGCGAGACTCTAATAAATTTGCTCATGACTCGCGAGACAAGGCTTTGATACCAACTTGTGACAACCCAAATCCCGAATGACCCAATTGTGATGGCGCCTCTCGTGAAGACAAGGTCAGCCAGTCAACCCAATTCGTCCTTTAAAATAGTTATTTAACACAATTATAATACAATCATGGTTTAATGATACCAAATAGCGGAAAAATATAGATAAGATGCAGAAATCTAACCCAACATAGCCCTAATCGTGGTGTCACAAGTCATAAGCAACTAAGGAATCCTGACACAAGTCTACTAAATACAAAATCTGATACAATAGCTCGAATAACATAGTAATAATAAGATAAAGGAGTCACGGGGGCTGCGGACGTCAACAACTACCTCGTAGTCTTCGAAACACCGCCTCGACTGGAAGAATCAACTCTCAGGAGTGGCAACCTGCTATGCCTGAATCTGCACACACGGTGCAAGGTGTGATATGAGTACTCTGACCCAGTAAGTAATAAATATAAATAATGACTGAAAGCAAGAAAACACGTAAAGGCACAAAGCATTCTATACATAAGTAGTAAAATCACTTAAATAGCAAATCATTGAAATATCAGATGAAATCTCTTTTAAACCAGTAAAAACAAGTAATTTGGTAGTAAATGACAAGTAGAAATCTGCCCCTCTGGCTCAATATCAAAATAACAAGCACAAATCTGCCCCTCGGGCTAAGTATCAAAATAAAAAGTAAAAATCTGCCCCTCGGGCGCAGTATCAAAATAATAAGTAGAAATCTTCCCCTCGGGCTCAGTATCAAAATAACAAGTAAAAAATGAACACATAAAGGTTCGCCCCTCGGGCAATATCTCAGAACAGTACCAGCCCCTTGGGCTCACTCTCATAATAGTATCAGCCCCTCAGGCTCATTCTCAGAATAATATCATATAGTAACCGCTGCGGCATGCATCCCGATCCATTTAACGTCGACAATGCTCACTGAGGGTGTGCAGACTTCGGAGGGGCTCCTAAAGCCCAAGCGCTATATCGCTGTGGCGCGCAGCCCGATCCAATATATATATATATATATCGTTGCGGCGTGCAACCCGATCATTATAAGCATCGCTGCGACGTGCAGCCCGATCCATAAAAGTATCGCTGCGGCGTGCAACCCGATCCATAATATAAAACCCTCACATCCAGGCCCTTGGCCTCATATCATTCAGTGTATCCTCACATCTGGCCCTCAGCCACACTAAGTCAAAATATCATCACAAGCCCCTCGGGCATTTGTAAAACAATAGTTATCAGCCCTAATTATCATTTAAAATATCATTTAAGTCTCAAATCTGAATAAAAGTGGTTGAGTTTGCAAAATCATAAATATCAACAGGACTGAGTTCAAATACAAGTCAAAACAGTAAGGAAATAGTGATAAAAATCCTCGAAGGGTTAAAATCATTGGCAATCAGCCCAAATATGGCTATCAGCCCAAATCATGATGGTAACAAATAAATTTCAGTTAAATACACGGTAAAATCATCAATCTGGATGGACTAAGTCACAATCCCCAACGGTGCTCTACCCCACGCTCGCTATCCAGCGTGCAAGTCACCTAAACATAGCACTGTGATGTGCAATCCGGGGTTTCAAACCCTCAGTACATCATTTAACATCATTACTCACCTCGATCCGACTATTTCCTTAACCCGCGGCGCCTTTGCCCCTCGAATCGACCTCCGAATTCCTCGAATCTAACCATAACGATTCGATTTAGTTAATAAAAATTTATTCCATATGAAATTCTACATTTTCCATCAAAAATCCAAAATTACACTCAAATTTCGCCCGTGGGGCCCACATCTCGGAACCTGGCAAAAGTTACAAAATATGAAACCCCATCCAACCACGAGTCCAACCATACAAATTTTACCAAAATCCGACAACAATTCGGCCTCCAAATCTAGAATTTTTGTTTTTTTGAAAAGTTCACAAATGTTCTCCAATTTCTTCCATTTGATTCACTAATACTTGATGAAAATAAACATGGAATCATTAAATATAATCACTTTTAGATATAGAAAACTTACCCCAATCCATATGGTGAAAATTGCTTCAATCCGAGCTCCATAGCTCCAAAAATGAGAAAACTCTCGGATTGCCCGAAATTATACACTGTCCAGGAATTTTCGCATCTGCGGTACTGTTCACTGCAGATGCAGAACTGTTCGTTGCAGATGCGGGATTACTGTTCATCGCAGAAGCGGTACTGTTCACCGCATCTGCGAAAATACCAGTTTTTTGCCCAGAAAATTTGCAGCAGCTTTTTATTTCAGTAAAAATGCTCTAACTCCATCATACGAACTCGGAATTTGACGATTCTTGTTCGTATGAGTCACAAATAATAATACAAACCGATTCCTTCAATCAAAACACAATTTGGTGTTTATTTGCTTAGTGCAATACTCATTTATCTTGTGAAACAATTAATTCATGTTTCGTGTCAAAAACCCAATCACGACTTGGCGAAATTTGACCAAACTTTCTAGATCACTCCTATAATTCATTATTAAAATTTTGGAAGTCTCAAAATCAAATTTTGATTTCTAGAACTAAAAATGGACCTTTGGATCATCACATGCTTATGCTCAAAACGACAAAAATCTTCCAAAAACTCTTCCAAAACTTATCCAAGCCTTATGGGACCCCGTCCAAACGTGCCAACATAATTAATAACATCATTCAAACCTGTTCCAATCATCAAAACACCTAAAACAATATCAAATTACCCAAAACTCATCGAATTCACGCCTAAGTTTCCAAAAACTTTCGAAATACACTTTCGATCGAAAACCTGACCAAACGATGTCCGAATGACTTGAAAATTTACACACACATCCCAAATGACACAATGAAGCTACAAAAACTCTCATAATTTCATTCCGACACCCGGATCAAAATCACACCTATCAACCAGAATTCGTCAAAAAACTAACTTCGCCAATTCAAGCCTAATTCTACACCGGACCTCCAAAATTACTTCTGGTCATACTCCTAAGTCACAAATCACCTCTCGGAACTAACCAAACCGTCGGAATTCACATCCGAGCCCTCTAATTCATAAGTCAACGTTCGGTTGACTTTTCCAACTTAAGCCTTCTTAAAAGAGACTAAGTGTCTCATTTCTTATCAAAACCACTCCAAAACAACTCGATCACATAAGATACGGATAATGAAGCATAAAGAAGTTGAAAATGGGGAAAATGGAGCAGTAAATCATGAGACGACGGGTTGGGTCGTCACAGTGTGGTCCTATTTGTTATGTATGTCGCTTAACATTTTATCCTTTAAACCTAAGGGTTCAGCCTAGTCCTTACCTTGTAGGAATAGTGGTCTAAATACCCTCCAGGACTTATAGGACGGGACAGGTAATAGCACGTAATAATCAATCGTGACCAACCCACACTTTTTAAATAACTTTTACCGGGTGGGAAGGGTAAAATATGGAGATGATGACTGATGCGCTAATATCACGTGCTACCCCTCTTTTGAGGAGTAATTGCTAGGTATTGCATTGAAGTGATCCATATTAATCGTTAACCTAGGACCCGCTCCCCTCTTACTTTCTTTCATCTATTTCTATGTAGAATTATTTAAATATTTCATAAAATTTCTGCCCGCATTACTTTTCTCAACTTTCAATTTACTTGCAATATTGTATGTGAACCCTTCATATTTGAACCCCCTTTATTGATTACTTGATTATGTGAAGTCACAATATAATATGGTCGGGAACCACACTAGTGGATCTTGAGGGGTGCCTAACACCTTCCCCTCGAGATAATTTCTAGCCCTTACCCAAACTCTGGTTCTTCAAACTCAAACTCTTCTTAATGTCCTAATGAACTTAATCATTAGGTGGCGACTCTTCAAACTCCAAAACCCAATTCCCAAAAGGGAACGAGTTGTCCTCCCAAATGTCATAAACCCGATTTCGTCTTTAAAGAAAAAGAGGGCTTCGACAGTATGGCGACTCTGTTGAGGAATTCTTTAGGCTTTTACCATTTCATGTTATTTGTGACTTTATTGATTCTTTATTGCCTTTATTTATTATCTTTATCTGTTTTTAACGTCGAAATTGACTTGGCTCTTTGTTTTCTTTTCTTTAATGCTTTATCGCTTTACTATAATAACTGTTGTAATTATGAGCAATTATTGTAATCATTACTTTATGAACGTGCAATTACATGAAAACTTGTTTCATTCTTGTAAATTGCATCTTTCACATCCTATTCTACTCATGCCAAGCAAAATACCATAACGCTTATAACGAGTGGTTCCGCCCTTCTGATATATCACCCCCTAAATTTGGTAAATGCGTATTTGTGGTAAAACCAGTCGATCAGCGGTGCAGTCGATGGTTCCTTGCCTTTCCCTCTTGAGTTGTCCGCTCAAGGGTATCGGTCTAACACCCCATAGAAACTTTACTCTGTTCAATTGTGCATGCATCACTGCCAAACCTAGCCATGTCAGTTATGTTGTCCGCATAATGACTCTTTAAGATAGCCTAGTCCAAAGTCCACCGGGTTTTCTTGAAACCCAAATGGATACTACCACGTTCTGTGCATTTATCTGGAGAACCAAATGCTGTTATGCCAATTATTGGTATTTAATAGTCAAGTCCGGTTCGAGGTACCCAGGTGCAGTTGAGCACAACTTTTCACCCTCAGACGGACGGACAGTTCAAGCGCACTATTCAGATATTGGAGGATATGCTACATGCCTGTGTCATTAATTTTAGAGGGTCATGGGATCAGTTTCTACCGCTTGAAGAGTTTGCCTACAACAACAGCTACCAGTCGAGTGTTCGGATGGCTCCATATGAGGCTTTGTACGGGAGGCACTATAGATCTCCAGTTGGTTAGTTTGAGCCCGGCGAGGCTAGGCTATTGGGGACAGATTTGTTTCAGGATGCTTTAGATAAAGTGAAGATAATTCAGGAGAGACTTCGTATGGCGCAGTCTAGACAAAAGAGTTATGCAGACTGGAAGGTTCGAGATGTGTCCTACATGGTTGGCGAAAAGGTCTTGTTGAAGGTTTCGCCCACGAAGGGTGTCCTGAGGTTTGAAAAGAAAGGAAAGTTGAATCTGTGGTTCATTGGGCCTTTTGAAGTACTTCGGAGGATTGGGAAGGTATCTTATGAGCTTGCCTTTCCACCCAGCTTGTCAAGTGTGCATCTAGTTTTTCATGTTTTTATGCTCTGAAAGTATATTGGGGACCCGTCCCATGTTTTGGATTTCAGTACGGTTCAGTTGGAAGATGATTTGACTTATGATGTAGAGTCAACAACTATTTTGGAGTGATAGGTTCGAAAGTTGAGGTCAAAGGATATAGCTTCAGTGAAGGTGCAATGGAGGGGTCGGCCCGTGGATGAGGCTACCTGGGAGACCGAGTGGGAGATTTGGAGCAGATATCCTCACCTATTTGAGGCTTCAGGTACGTTTCTTGACTCGTTCGAGGATGGACGTTTGTTTAAGTTGGGGAGGATGTGACAACCCGGCTAGTCGTCTCATGAGTTACCGCTCCGTTTCCCCCATTTTTGCTTATTTATGCTTTGTTATCCATGTTTCTATGTAGTCGAGTTGATTGGTTTGAGTTCAGAGTGAATTTGGTAAGAAATGAGACACTTAGTCTCTTTTAAGAAGGCTTAAGTTGGAAAAGTCAATTGTACGTTGACTTATGAGTTAGAGATTTCGGATGTGAATTCTGATGGTTCGGTTAGCTTCGGGAGGTGATTTGTGACTTAGGATTGTGATCAGAATTGGTTTTGGAGGCCCGATGTAGAATTAGGCTTGAATTGGCGAAGTTAGTATTTTGGCGATTTCTGGTTGATAGGTGAGATTTTGATCCGAGGGTCGGAATGGAATTCCAAGAGTTGTTGTAGCTTTTTTATGTCATTTGGGATTTGTGTGCAAAATTTTAGGTAATTCGAACGTGGTTTAGTTGGGTTTTTGATCGAAAACGTATTTTTGAAGTTTTTAGAAAAACTTAGGCTTGAATTCGATAAATTTTGGGTACTTTGATGCTATTTGAGATGTTTTGATGATCACAATGAGTTTGAATAAGGTCTTAGGATGTGTTGGTGCCTGTGGTTGAAGTCTCGAGGGCCTCGGGTGAGTTTCGGGTGGTTAACATATTGAATTTGGATAAAAAGTTATTGCTGGTATCTGGTTTCCTTCTTCGCGAACGCGAAGGGAGTCTCGCGAACGCGAAGAGGAAATTGGGAGGCTGGTGGTATTGTCCTTCTCAAACACGAAGAGGGAGTCGCGAATGTGAATGGGTGGGCTAAGTTGCTACGCGAACGCGATGGAGGAGTCGCGAACGCGTAGATGAAAAACTAGGCCTGAGGTCATTGGCCTTCGCGAACGCGAGGCCAGGTACGCGAACGCGAAGGGTCTGGGTAACTGGCCTTCTCAAACGCGAGGCATGGTACGCGAACACGAAGGGGTGTGGGTGGTTGACCTTCGCTAACGTGAGTGACAGGCCGCGAACGCGAAGAAGGAATGGTCAGACCTGGGCAGAATGTTTTAAAACATCTCATCCGCGATTTTGGGTCATTTTGCACCCATAATTACTCATTTTTAGAGATTCTTGAAGGGGATAAACGAGGGATTCAAGGGGGAAACGTTTCGAGGTAAGTTTCTTGGACTCAAAGCTCGTTTTTATTGTGAAATCCATCTAGAAAGTCATTGTATTATTGCTAAAAATAGAAGAATAGGGCTTGGAAGTTTGAGATTTTTGATTTGGGATTTGAAGGGGCAAATGTGGATGGATTTTGATGTTCTTAGTATGTATGAAGTCGTGAGGAGATAAGGAACCCGTCGATGTAAAAATTTCTGAATTTCGAGGTGTGGGCCCGGTGCTCGGGTTTTGGCTAATTTTGGATTTTTAGTATTTTTGATTGTTTTTATTGGGCTTTGTTCCCTTAGCATATTGTGACGTATTTGTTTTACTTTTGGATAGATTCGACGCACATGGAGACCAATTCGAGGGGCAAAGGCGTTGCGATCTAGAGATTTAGCCGGTTCGAGACGAGTAATGATGTTAAATGATGTTCTGAGGGTTTGAAACCCCGGACTATACATCGTACTACTATATTGAGGTGACTTACATGCTGGACGACGAGTGTGGGGTAGAGCACCGTTGGGGACTTTGACGTAGTTCATCCCGATTGATGAATTTACCGCGTAATTGAATATAACTTATTTTTTGTCATCATGAATTGTGCTGAAAACCATATTTGGGCCTAGTTCTAGTTATTTGAACCCTTCAGGGCTACGTATTGATATTTTTCCTCACTGTTTTGATTTAACACTTGAACTCAGTCCTGATAATTTCCATTGTTTTTACTATTCAACCACTTTTTCTCAGTTTTAAAACTTAAAGGATATTTTGAATGATGTTTGGGCTGAAAATACTGTTTTACTATTGTCTGAGGGGCTTCTATGTGATTTTCGGACAGAGTAAGGCCGTGGGCCTGTATTATGAGGAACACTATTACTGATATTAGGCTGAGGGCCTGAGATACACATATACGCCATGATGTGGCTTGATTGATATGAGGTCGAGGGCCTAGATTTGATACCACGAGGTGGCTTGTTATTGCGCTTGGGCCGAAAGGGGCCCCTCCAGGAGTCTGCACACCCCTTGTGAGTGCGAGTACCCATTGTGATGTGAGATTGAGCCCGAGGGGAGGATATTGTTGTTACTGTGCCCGATGGGAGAACTTCCATGTGTTTACTTATTCTTACTTGTCTGTTAATTACCTGATTATTTGTTGTAGAAGTGTTTTATTCTACTTTTTCATTGGCTTACTGCTTGTTAATTACTTGTTTAACTGCTTCGTATAGGATACCCTGTGTATACATATTTTCTTACTTTCAGCCATTATTTATATTTATTACTCACTGAGTTGGAGTATTCACGTTACTCCCTGCACCCTATGTGCAGATTCAGGCGTAGCTGGTTCCGCTCCCAAGTGCTGATTCATTCCAGCTTCAGGCGGTTCTTCGAGGAGCCTTTAGGTAGTTGTTGGCATTCTCAGCCCGGAGCTCCTCCCTATCTCTGTTCTTTGTGTCATTAGTTCAGTGTTAAACTCTGTTATTACATTTGGGTACTCAGTATTGTTAGATGCTCGTGACTTGTGACACCCCGATTAGGACTGTGTTGGGTTGTACTTCCGCATAATTTCTTTCTGTATCGATATTTTTTGCTGCTTAGTGTTATTAAATCGTGTTAACTATTTTAAAATGAGAATGGGTTTAATTGGCTGGCCTTGCCTCCACGAGAGGCGTCATCATGGCCGGGTTGGGGTTAGGGTCGTGATAGATAGATGTTAACTTTATTTAGTGGCATCTAGCTCTTATATGTTAAAATTGACTCTATAATTATTTATAATCAAAAGAGGCGAATATTGTAATAGTCAGTTATAACAAGTAGGGTAATCGAAAGGGACTTACCAAAAAAGAGCATGTTTTAGTTTAAGCCTATATTCCTGGCTCTTTAATTTTACTATTTTGATGCTTAATTTGTATAACCGAGAGGAGTGCAATTAATTGTTTAACTTAAGTAATAATATATAATCGTGAGAGGCATTTATAACATTTATGAGAAATAGAAATTGAAGAATAAATATATCTACTACATAATAAAAGTAATAAGTGAAGTCAGGATTCCAACACATTTTTATTATATTTATGAAAAATAAAATATTTTCTATTGCTCTATTCATACATTTTTAGTTAACTAGTCTCAAGGTACGTGCGTTGCGCGTGTACCTTATATTGATGAGAATTATTTTAAAAAATATTTAAATAATATTCAAAGCATGGTTTTAGTCACAAACAAAAAACATATTAAGTAAAAATTTGAGTTCTTGAAAATGATAAATATTGATCATGAAATTGAAACACATATAAGGAATTTTATTCATTTATTTATGATCTTGTCTAATAATATTTATTTAAGTAACAAATTAAATTAACGTATACAAAAAAAATTATTAGTAATTTGAAATTAGAATATCTTAAGAATATTGCTTTTGTCTTACTAGTCATGTATATTATGATTCGTTATGTAGTAATCAATAAAAATGGACACTTAAGTTATCACTTTTATCATAATATTATAATTTATTTCAAAGATATAAATATTAGAAAAAATAATTAAATATCAATTTTGTCCTATCTGAAAATTATTTTTAAGGGTAGAAAGGTTTATCAATATTTCGCTCTGAGGCTTTGTGCTTTTATAATACTTGACACATATATTATTGATTAAAGAAATATAAAATATGTATTTTGCTGCAAGAAAGAAAAAAAATTGTATTTATCTAAATGAACTTGAAAATAACTTTGCAATTATTTTAGAAAAGCTCTTAAATCTTCAAAAACTATATATTCTTGCTATAACTGAAAAGTTGAATATATAGAACTTGAACGAAGTTTAATTTGAGCTTATTGAATGATGACTTGGGAATTTTATAGGGTATATTTTCTTCCTTTATTGAGTTAGCTATATATATGATCAATATTCGTCAATTTCAAAAGTTAAACTTTCTAATTTTCACTCGAATATAACTTTTAGTACGTATATTCACATATTGAGATTAGGTACATACACAACGCACATACTGTATATTTTATTCCCTCCGGTCCACGATAAGTGATGTTTTTTTTCGTGGTCCAAAATAAGTGATTTTTTTAGATTTCAAGAATGAATTAATTATTTTTTTCATTAATTGTCCTTGGAGTAAATAGTGTTCTATTATGTGCTAAGAGTGTTTATGTGGAGATAGTAAAAGTTAATATGGTCAATTTCATTACTAATTAATGTTAAAAGGTGAATTTCTTAATCTGTGTGAAAACAGTCAAAAAATCACTTATTCTGAAACGGAGGGAGTGCCAAATAATAAAGAATCCTAACCAAAAAAAAAATTGTGTGTGAGATTTAAGGCAAAAAAATTAATCAAAAAGATCTCCTAAACCTAATAGGTATTAACTACAAAATAAACATATTTAATACTCCATCATAGGGAGTTGAACGTGGGGGCAAAAATTTAGGCTGGGAAGAATTTTCTTAACTACAAAAAAAAAGATCTTCAAAACCGGGTCTTTTGGTATGAGGTATAAGAAGATATAAGGGTGGCATAAAAATTTAATACCACCTTAATATTTTGTTTGGTTAGCAAATCAGGTCTAAGCTATCTCAATGTTAATTTTAACACTGGATAACTTATACTGTAACGACCCGACCGATCGTTTTGAGTACCAGCGCTCTGTTCAGCAGTTGGAGGCCATGAACAGTTTCATTTCGCGTATTATGACTTGTACGTGTGGTCGGAATTAAATTTCAAGAAGTCCAGAGTTGATTTGGGAAGAGAATTCTCATTTCGAAAGCTTAAAGTTGAAAGAATGAGCTAGGATTTGAATTTTAAGTAAACGACCTCAGAATCAGGATCTGAAGGTTCCAATAGGTTCGTATGATGATTTCGGACTTGGGCGTATGCCCGGATTGGATTTTGAATAACCCGGGAGCGTTTTGGCGCCTATTGTGGAAGTTAGTATTTTAGAAGAAATTTCATAAGTTTGGTTTGAAGTGCATTTCAGTATTATCAATGTCCTTTTGGAATTCCGAGACTGTGAATAGCTCCGTATAGTGATTCTGGAGTTGGGGGCGCGATCGGAAGTGAATTCGGAGGTCTGTAGACCATTTTGAAGCCATTTGGCTAAAGATAGAAAGTTGAAGGTTTTGGAGAGTTTGACCGGGGAGTTGACTTTTTGATATCGGGGTCGGAATCAAATTCCGAAAGTTGGAGTAGGTCCGTAATGTCAAATATGACTTGTGTGCAAAATTTAAGGTCAATAGGATGTGATTTGATAGGTTTCGGCATCGGAAATATAAGTTGGAAATCTTAAAGTTCATAAACTTGAATTTGGGGTGTAATTCGTGATTTTAGCATTTTTTGATGTGATTTGAAGCCTCGAACAAGTCCGGAATGTGTTTTGGGATTGGTTGGTATGTTTGGTTGGGGTCCCAGGGGCCTCGGGTTGATTCCGGGTGGTTAACGGATCGAAAATGGAATTTTGAAGAGGGCTGAAGGACCTGATTGCTGGTATTTTTGCTTCTGCGGTTGGTTGACCGCAGAAGCGGTACCACAGAAGTGAGTAGGGAGCCTTAGATGCGGATTTTTGGTCCAAGGCTTGAGGACCGCAGATTCGGTCTAATTTTCGCAGAAGCAGAACCGCATCTGCGGAAGGGGCATCGCAGAAGCGGATTTGAGGGCCCTGGGGAAGGACCGCAGATGCGGTCAAGGCTCCGCAAAAGAGGAACCGCATCTGCGGTGATGCGATCGCAGAAGTGGAATGGTGGGCTAGGCTAGGGAAGCCGCAGAAGCGGCCCAATTTATGCAAAAGCGGAGCCGCAAAAGCGGCTGTAGTTCCGCAGAAGCGGAAAAACCTGGAGGCAGAGGGGTCATTTTAAAGTCGGATTTTTGCTCATTTCTCTCATTTTCATCACTTCATTTGGCGATTTTGGAAGGATTCAAAGGAGGGTCTTCATCAACAATGTTAAGGTAAGTTATTCCCACCTATTATAAGTTAAATACATTGATCATGTATGAGATTAAGCATGGAAATTAGTGTAAATATGAGGTTTTGGTTGAAAACCTAGAAAATTATAATCTTGAATTTTGGCCACAGTTTTGAGTATGGAATTAGGATAAAATTATATATTTGAGTCCCTAAGGTCATGGGTAATCTTTGTCTCCGAGAAAATTTTGGATTCCGGGCACGTGGGCCCGAGGGCATTTTGGTCATTTCACTAAAGGGAGTTGGGAACTTGTATAATCTGAATTGTTAACAAGTATTTGAGTATATTCTCATTAGTTTATCGTTAATTGGCTAGTTTGGGTGCATTGTGCGTTGGTTCAAGCTTTTGGAAGGATGTTGTAAGGCCCCGGAAAATTTTGCTAAGTAATTTAGGATTTTGTAGTGTCATACAGGCTTATTATAATATTCTTATATACTATTAACATGGTGGACATCAAATAGACTTGGTAAATATGAGTATAAGTCTTATGGTAAGTGATGTGAGGTCCAAATGGAAGCCTAAGTGTATGCCAAATGGGAAAATTTTCGTAATAGGCCAATATTCCAAATGGATTCGCACAAGGCTCCATTTTAAACGAGAATATATAATTATGTATAATATTTTATGTGGTGAATAGTATATCAAATTAAAGCTTTTTGAGTCTAGTTTCCAAGGCTTCAAACCGTTCGTCATTTGGACATTCCTACACAAAGTTATGATCAAATTACCAAAGACTGGAAAATGCGATCCTGTGTCATGTCAGATCTGCGGTCTGCATTTTCATTCCGCGGTCCGTATTTCGTTCTGCGGTCCACATTTTTACCGCAGATTGAACCAGTGTAGCTCATTTTTGGGCACCGATTTTGCAGTACATTCTGCGGCCCGCGTGTTTATTTTGCGGTTCATACTGCTACAACATAATTGACATCGGAGGGTTAAATTTCTAATTATTATAACCCGACCCCATTTCAATATATAGGCTTTGGGGTTCATTTTGGGGTCATTTCTTACTGATTTTAGAGAGAGGTGAGAGCATTTTTGAGAGAGAAGGAGGAACCCAACATTTACATCATCCAAATCTTGCATCAATCTTCAAGAATCAAGAACCCAATCGCAAGTTCTTCATCTAAGAGGTAAGATTCTATGCCCTAGGTTTTAAATTCGAGTTTAGAGTATAAGATGGGTTATTGAGGTATGATTCTTGGGTGTTTTGGTATT
>MU747668.1:29469-42631 GCA_026770625.1 Nicotiana glauca
ATATATTCCTTGATGGAAATTTTATTGTATATTATTGAGTCCTTATTGGACCCCTATTTATATTATCCAGCTTATTTTCTTGCCCTTTAACTGTGATTGTTGCTTGGGTGAGGAAGAGTGATAAAGCACGAAGGGTGATGTCGTGCATTGTTTGATATTGTGAGGAAAAGTATAAAGTACGAAGGGTGATGTCGTGAAATACGATGTGCCATTACGTACTGATATATATTGATTATATTGTGATGAAAGAGAGTTAAAGCACGATGGGTGATGCCGTGCACAGTTTTATTTTATGTTGTTTGGGTGAGGAAGAGAGTAAAAGCACGAAGGGTGATGCCGTGCAAATATTGATTTCTTTTGATACTTGTTGATGTTATGACTTTGTTGGCTCCATATTATTTAGTATCTCTATTTAATACTGTTACCTCCCCATAGCATGTTCCCTTCCCACATTGACTGGTTGTTTCCTGTACTTCCTTGTTGTGTATATATATATATATATATATATAGAGTTGAACTGCACAGGTTTACTTGGTTGTCTGGTCCTAGCCTCGTTACTACTTCGCCGGGGTTAGGCTAGGCATTTACCAACACATGGGGTCGGTTCTGCTGATACTACACTCTGTGCTCTTTTGCACAGATACAGGTTTCGAACAACAGCAACGGTAGTAGCGCGAGTGTTAGTATTTCGACCAGCGAGATACTGAGGTAGCCTTGTAGGCGTCCGCAGGCCCGACGTCTCTTCTATCTTTATTGCAGTCTGTTATCTCATTGTATTCAAGACAAACAATTTTATATTTCTTTCAAACGGTTGTGTGTAGTACTCTTAGTAGTTCGTGAGTAATGTGACACCAGTTCTTGGGTAGAGGTTTATGTTGAAATTCCGTATTTTATTCAGTTTTATTAACTTAAGTCTTCTGCTCATTTAATTTATTTCACTGTATTTATATTATCATTTTTAAACTATAAAAGAAGAATTTTGATAACGAAAAATATAGGTAAGAGTTGGCTTGCCTAGCTCCTATTAGTAGGCGCCATCACGACTCCCGAAAGTGGAAAATCCGGGTCGTTACATGGGAGTGTTGTGGAGATGATCATTTGTGGTGTTTAGCGGTTCAGGGATGAGCAATGGGGTGTTGTTTGAAGTGTGGCATGTGTTGCAGTGTTGAGCGTGAGTGGGTTGTTTTTGTGGCTTTGGAATGTTCTGTGGAGGTGTTGGATTTTGAGTGTTGGGGAAGTTGACATTTGGGGTGGTGAGGGAAAATGACAAGCTTGCCAAATTTCGAACTTAGTCCAGTTCTTCCTAAAATTTCAATAACTTCTGTTCGAGCTGGCAGTCACTTTCCTTGGAAACCTGAATACCCTAGGGAGCCTCTACCCTTTCGACTGCGTTCTCCTTTCTGATGTTGCTCAAATCTTCCATTTTTTCCTTGTTCTTGTTTCTGATAGGATTTGGAGGAGGAGGAGGTGGAGGGCCCTTAGATCTTGTGGAGTAAGATGATGATGCCAGAGTGCACGAACTAACCTTTGAGGAAGGGGAATAAAACAAAAAGTAAAAACAAAAAGGTAACAAGTTAGTATGGATCACGAGGAGAAAAACATTGCAGTATTTAAACACATAGTGCAAGAATATAAATCGTGTCCTAATTTGGGAGCCTCGTTGTGCCTGAGGTAGGCCTAGCGACAAGTTGATTTGGAGAACTTATAATGCTAAATGCTTCATTTTATTGATAAAAATAAGATGAATCCCAAAACTATACTAAAATTGCGGAAAGTAAAATGTCATTAATGGCCATTGTCCTTATTACATTTAAAGCAAAAAGAAAAGAATCCTACTATTTGGTCCCAGAAGGACCTTCCCCAGGTTGAATGTTCTTGTTGATCAAATCCTCCAGTTCGCGTAGATTCTCCAGTAGAAATGCTTTTGCCAGGTTCTCTGCTTCGTTTCCCTCAACATTCTGGCAGTCGGTGACTTTCTTTCTCACTTTTCCTTCCAATTCCAGCAGACTGTATTCCAGATACTCCAGCTTTTTGCTGGCCTTGGTAACCCTCTCTTTCCATTCATTGATTTGGATGGGAGATTCCTCCACCGGGTCAGCAAGAGTGTGGGCGTGCTAATCATATCGAAGTTGGGGACCTCGCTCTCCATTCTCTGCAAAACAAAAGGGTTAGGCCCTTACCCCCACCGGACTCGACTATTAAATACCAATAATTGGCATAACAACATTTGGTTCCCCGAATAAATGCACAGAACGTGGTAGTATCCATTTGGGTTTCAAGAAAACCTGGTGGACTTTGGACTAGGCTATCTTAAAGAGTCATTATGCGGACAACATAACTGACATGGCTAGGTTTGGCAGTGATGCATGCACAATTGAACAGAGTAAAGTTTCTATGGGGTGTTAGACCGATACCTTGAGCGGACAACTCAAGAGGGAAAGGCAAGGAACCGTCGACTGCACCCTGATCGACTGGTTTTACCACAAATACACATTTACCAAATTTAGGGGGTAATATATCGGAAAGGCGGAACCACTCGTTATAAGCGTTGTTATGGTATTTTGTTTGGCATGAGTAGAATAGGATGTGAAAGATGCAATTTACAAGAATGAAACAAGTTGTCATGTAATTGCACATTCATAAAGTAATGATTACAATAATTGCTCATAATTACAACAGTTAATGTAGGAAAGCGATAAAGCATTAAAGAAAAGAAAACAAAGAGCCAAGTCAATTTCGAAGTTGAAAATAGATAAAGATATTAAATAAAGGCAATAAAGAAGCAATAAAGTCACAAATAACATAAAATGGTAAAAGCCTAAAGAATTCCTCAACAGAGTCGCCATGCTGTCGAAGCCCCCTTTTTCTTTGAAGACGAAATTGGGTTTATGACATTTGGGAGGACAACTCGTTCCCTTTTGGGAATTGGGTTTTGGAGTTTGAAGAGTTGCCACCTAATGATTAAGTTCATTAGGACACTAAGAAGAGTTTGAGTTTGAAGAACCAGAGTTTGGGTAAGGGCTAGAAATTATCTCGAGGGGAAGGTGTTAGGCACCCCTCAAGATCCACTAGTGTGGTTCCCGACCATGTTATATTGTGACTTCACATAATCAAGTAAGAAATAAAGGGGGTTCAAATATGAAGGGTTCACATACAATATTGCAAGTAAATCGAAAGTTGAGAAAATTAATGCGGGCAGAAATTTTATGAAATATTTAAATAATTTTACATAGAAATAGATGAAAGAAAGTAAGAGGGGAGCGTGTCCTAGGCTAACGATTAATATGGATCACTTCAATGCAATACCCAGCAATTACTCCTCAAAATAGGGGTCGCACGTGATATTAGCGCATCAGTCATCATCTCCATATTTTACCCTTCCCACCCGGTCAAAGTTATTTAAAAAGCGTGAGTTGGTCACGATTGATTATTACGTGCTATTACCCGTCCCGTCCTATAAGTCCTGGAGGGTATTTAGACTACTATTCCTACAAGGTAAGGACTAGGCTGAACCCTTAGGTTTAAAGGATAAAATGCTAAGCGACATACATAACAAATAGGACCACACTGTGACGACCCGACCCGTCGTCTCATGAGTTACTTCTCCATTTTCCCCATTTTCAACTTCTTTATGCTTCATTATCCCTATCTTATGTGATCGAGTTGGTTTGGAGTGGTTTTGATAAGAAATGAGACACTTAATCTCTTTTAAGAAGGCTTAAGTTGGAAAAGTCAACTGGACGTTGACTTATGAGTTAGAGGGCTCGGATGTGAATTCCGACGGTTCGGTTAGTTCCGGGAGGTGATTTGTGACTTAGGAGTGTGACCAGAAGTAATTTTGGAGGTCCGGTGTAGAATTAGGCTTGAATTGACGAAGTTAGTTTTTTGACGAATTCCGGTTGATAGGTGTGATTTTGATCCGGGTGTCGGAATGAAATTATGAGAGTTTTTTAGCTTCATTGTGTCATTTGGGATGTGTGTGTAAAATTTCAAGTCATTCGGACATCGTTTGGTCAGGTTTTTGATCGAAAGTGTATTTCGGAAGTTTTTGGAAACTTAGGCTTGAATTCGATGAGTTTTGGGTAATTTGATGTTGTTTTAGGTGTTTTGATGATTGGAACAGATTTTAATGATGTTATTAGTTATGTTGGCATGTTTGGACGGGGTCCCATGAGGCTAGGATATGTTTTGGAAGAGTTTTTGGAAGATTTTTGCCGTTTTGAGCATAAGCATGTGATGATCCAAAGGTCCATTTTTAGTTCTAGAGATCGAAATTTGATTTTGAGACTTCCAAAATTTTAATAATGAATTATAGGAGTGATCTGGAAAGTTTGGTCAAATTTCATCAAGGCGCGATTGAGTTTTTGACACGAAACATGAATTAATTGTTTAACGAGATAAATGGGTATTGCACTAAGAAAATAAACACCAAATTGTGTTTTGATTGAAGGAATAGGTTCGTATTATTATTTTTGACTCATAGGAACAAGAATCGTCAAATTCCGAGTTCGTATGATGGAGTTAGAGCATTTTTAGTGAAATAAAAAGCTGTTGCAAAGTTTCTGGGCAAAAAACTAGTATTTTCGCGGATGCGGTGAACAGTACCGTTTCTGCGATGAACAGTAATCCCGCATCTGCGATGAACAATTCCACATCTGCAGTGAACAGTAAAAATCACATCTGCAGTGAATAGTACCGCATATGCGAAAATTCCTGGATAGTGTATAATTTCGGGCAATCCGAGAGTTTTCTCATTTTTGGAGCTATGGAGCTCGGATTGAAGCAATTTTCACCATATGGATTGGGGTAAGTGCTCTATATCTAAAAGTGATTATATTTAATGACTCCGTGTTTATTTTCATCAAGTATTAGTGAATCAAATGGAAGAAATTGGAGAACATTTGTAAACTTTTCAAAAAAACGAAAATTCTAGATTTGGAGGCCGAATTGTTGTCGGATTTTGGTAAAATTTGTATGTTTGGACTCGTGGTTGGATGGGGTTTCATATTTTGTAACTTTTGCCAGGTTCCGAGATATGGGCCCCACGAGCAAAATTTGAGTGTAATTTCGGATTTTTGATGGAAAATGTAGAATTTCATATGGAATACATTTTTATTAACTAAATCGAATCGTTATGGTTAGATTCGAGGCATTCGGAGGTCGATTCGAGGGGCAAAGGCGTCGCGGGTTAAAGAAATAGCCGGATCGAGGTGAGTAATGATGTTAAATGATGTACTGAGGGTTTGAAACCCCGGATTGCACATCGCAGTGCTATGTTTAGGTGACTTGCACGCCGGATAGCGAGCGTGGGGTAGAGCACCGTTGGGGATTGTGACTTAGTCCATCCCGATTGATGATTTTCCCGCGTATTTGACTGAAATTTATTTGTTACCATCATGATTTGGGCTGATAGCCATATTTGGGCTGATTGCCAATTATTTGAACCCTTTGAGGATTTTTATCACTATTTCCTTACTGTTTTGACTTGTATTTGAACTCAGTCCTGTTGATATTTATGGTTTTGCAAACTCAACCACTTTTACTCAGATTTGAGACTTAAATGATATTTTAAATGATAATTTGGGCTGAGAACTATTGTTTTACAAATGCCCGAGGGGCTTGTGATGATATTCTGACTGAGTGTGGCTGAGGGCCAGATGTGAGGATACACTGAATGATATTAGGCTAAGGGCCTGGATGTGAGGGTTTTATATTATGGATCGGGCTGCACGCTGCAGCGATACTTTTATGGATCGGGCTGCACGCCGCAGCGATACTTATAATGATCGGGTTGCACGCCGCAACGATATATATATATATTGGATCGGGCTGCGTGCCGCAGCGATATAGCGCTTGGGATGTAGGAGCCCCTTCGATGTCTGCACACCCCCAGTGATCGTTGTCGACGTTAAATGGATCGGGATGCTTGTCGCAGCGGTTACTATATGGTATTGTTCTGAGAATGAGCCTGAGGGGCTGATACTATTATGAGAGTGAGCCCAAGGGGCTGGTACTGTTCTGAGATATTGCCCGAGGGGCGAAACTTTATGTGTTCATTTTTCATATTTTACTTGTTATTTTGATACTGAGCCTGAGGGGCAGATTTCTACTTATTATTTTGATACTGAGCCCGAGGGGCTGATTTTTATTTTTTGTTTTGATACTGAGCCCGAGGGGAAGATTTGTGCTTGTTATGTTGATATTGAGCCAGAGGGGCAGATTTCTACTTGTCATTTACTACCAAATTACCTGTTTTTACTGGTTTAAAAGAGGTTTCATCTAATATTTCAATGATTTGCTATTTAAATGATTTTACTACTTATGTATAGAATGCTTTGTGCCTTTACGTGTTTTCTTGCTTTCAACCATTATTTATATTTATTACTCACTGGGTCAGAGTACTTATATTACACCTTGCACCGTGTGTGCAGATTCAGGCATAGCAGGTTTCCACTCCTGGGAGTTGATCCTTCCAGTCGAGGCGGTGTTTCGAAGATTACGAGGTAGCTGTTGGCGTCCGCAGCCCCTGTGACTCCTTTATCTTATTATTACTATGTTATTCGAGCTATTGTATCGGATTTTGTATTTAGTAGACTTGTGTCAGGATTCCTTAGTTGCTTATGACTTGTGACACCAGGGTTAGGGCTATGTTGGGTTGGATTTCTGCATCTTATCTATATTTTTCTGCTATTTGGTATCATTAAACCATGATTATACTCTAATTGTGTTAAATAACTATTTTAAGGGACGAATTGGGTTGACTGGCTGGCCTTGTCTTCATGAGAGGCGCCATCACGACCGGGTGGTTCGGGATTTGGGTCGTCACAAGTTGGTATCAGAGCCTAGGTTACTAGGTCTCGCTAGTCATGAGCAAGTTTAGTAGAGTCTCGCGGATCGGTACGGAGACGTCTGTATTTATCCTCGAGAGGCTGCAGAACCTTTAGGAAAACTTCACATTCTTGAACTCTTATCGTGAGTCCTTGAATCAGCTTGAAAAGTAACTCTTTCAATTCCTTCCACATGTTCATATGCACGAACGGGCGATCAGTATTAGATGTGCCTTGATGGCTTGTAATTCCCCGGTCGAAGGGCGAGACGTGATCTCTGTGAGTTTGATGTTAGGCCAATCTGGAGGACTTGAGGCCGGATCTTTGCCTATGGCTTGAGCATCGAGGTGCCGATTGTGCGAGCAAGTGTTTTGAACTTATATGTCCGGTATTGTCCCTATTAGTGGGAATGATGGTTGGATAACTAAGTGAGGAGTATGTCAGTACTGCGAGATGCATCTATATGACTTGGAAGTGACGAGGAAGGGCTGCAGGATGATAGATAGACTATTAAGTGTTTGATTTTCATTGTGATTGGATGTGCAACCCCGAGTTGTGGGCGCGTGAAGAATCTTTTCAAGTCTCATATTTGGAGTGAAGTAAATTTCATGTTAAGGTATGAGTTTAAACTCAGGAAGATTAAGTGATTGTGTAATGTGTATGACAGTGGAAGGTATACAAAATGTTAATTGGAGGCAAAGCAGGTGGGTTATCTCCTGCGGAGGGTTCTAAAGTTGTGTGATCCTTATGTTGTTTATTAGAAGATCTCATTTACAAGTGAAGAATATGCGTTGAAATCTAAATTGAGCTACCTAAAGAGTGGGCTTAATTGTTGTGTGAGTGAATGCAAGAATTGCAGAAGAGTTAAAATTCTAGATGATTTGTGTTTCCACAAGCTTATGAAGGAGTGAGTTTAACCTCACTATGGTATTACGACAACAATAGAGTATATGCGTTACGATTTGTTGAGTGCGTTTTGATCTATGGCTTTGAGTCAAGTTGGGGAGTTTGCTATTAATTAAGTTGATTGCACGGTTAGGTGCTATATTGGTTCCAGTTTGGGGTGTATTGGTGAGTCAGTTATGGATTATGGAGATTAAGGTCGAATAGGCGGTGCCCAGACTCATTTTTATGTTATTCCGTGCAGGACATATGCCATTGCTTCAGATGCTGTTATTACAGGTATTGTTCCAGTCTACCACAAAGATGTCTCTGTATTATTCGATCCCGGTTCCACCTATTCTTATGTGTCCTCATATTTTGCTCATTATTTGGGTATGCCCCGGGTGTTTCTTTCTTTACCTATTCATGTATCTACCCCGGTGGGCGATACTATTATTGCGGACCGTGTGTACCAGTCATGTGTTGTGATTTTTGAGGGTTTGGAAACCCGAGTTGATCTATTACTATTAAGCATAGTGGACTTGATGTTATATTGGGCATGGATTGGTTATCTCCGTGTCATGTTGTTCTAGATTGTCATGTTAAGACAGTTACTTTGGCTATACCGTGGATCGAGTGGCGTGGTGTGACTGATTATATTCCTAGCAGAGTAATTCCTTCCTGAAAGCCCAACATATGGTTGGGGAAGGTTGTTTGTCATATCTAGCTTTTGCGCGAAATGTTGGAGCTGAGACTCCTAGTATTTATTATGCCCCAGTTGTGAGGAATCTTCCCGATGTTTTGTGGCAATTTTTTTTTGGATTTGGTGACATACATGGCCTTTTCAAGCCAGAGGAACTCTGTTTTGATAACTTGGTTATATGCGAGCAGATTTGAAAGTTTTCTTGATGGTTTTTACCATGGGTCGAGCCGGATATCTTCTACCGGTGCGCGGAACATATTGTATATTATGAACTCCTCCTAAATGGGAGCAAATAGAAGATTTCTAACTGCTCAGAATGTAATTTTCCTATAGCCCGAAAATTCTAATGAGATTTTGTGTTGCGACAAGATGGCATGATAGACGTGGTGTATGGTACATGCTTAATATTTTCATGTGCGAGGTGGCAGTTCATTCTTGAAGAGAAGGTCATAAATTCTGGATAGAATAGTCAGTTTCAGATATTTAGATGAATGATATAACTGCTCGGTAAGACATAAGAAGGGTGCGCACTATATTTTAAATAACAAATGTCTATTGGTATTGCAACACCTACTTGGTTGATCGACTACCAATATTTCGATCCTGCTATGTATTGTAAAAAAAATTGAAAATAATTATCATGAAATGATCGTACTTGAGGGAAGAGTTAGTCATTTGAGTGCTGAGGTTGTGATCAGTACGGTGATTTATGTGATCTACGAATTTGGAGACGGGGAATTCTTAAAATATACTATTTCGGGATTGTGGCGTGTTTGAGATGGGATGCACTAGTCGAGCTAATTGATGGTAATAACTATGCACTGTGAGTGCGAATATATGTGAGGTTTGAACCTGTGTGCAAGCACCGAGCCAATATTCATGCTCGGAAGATGCGTAGGCTATGATATGCCTAGAGTGGGATATTGAGCTTAAAGGTATAATGTTTATCATATTCGTAACTTTGTTGAGAACTATCTGGACT
This sequence comes from Nicotiana glauca, assembly GCA_026770625.1. Lineage (NCBI taxonomy): Eukaryota > Viridiplantae > Streptophyta > Magnoliopsida > Solanales > Solanaceae > Nicotiana > Nicotiana glauca. The sequence goes on from MU747668.1 coordinate 38,864, forward strand.
ATACTAGAGATTTACAAGATGCTAAATTCCAGAACAAACTTGGTAATTACTAATTCTGCGTTAATTTGCTTATTTGAGTTGTGACAACATAGTTTACTCATGCCTACGATATAAAGCGTTATTTATGCTAGTCCGGGAGCATGAAAATCTTATTTCATTTAGTATATAAATGTGTACTTAGTGGATTGCTCCTATATGATATGCTTGGACTGGAGGTTTGTGACCGTGTCAGGTGGATTATATATTGGCAACTAAGTGCTCATGAAGTCATTGTCAATGTGAGCTATAAAAGAGCTGGTTATCATTATTCTATTCATGTATCTTGGTTCCACTGTGATTTATGAGATCATAGCATATCGTTGGGATGGTACTTGTGGAACTTGCAAGCGGCTATCTTCTTTGAGGTATTTTCTCTTTCTGGGGTAGCCGGATGGTGCAATAGTGAGGCTTACTGGTAGGGCATTGTATCGTGTACTTCTCTGTGATTATGGTGATTTAGTAGTGGTACTAGACATCAATTGTGCTTGGTTGATGATTTTGAGCATGGTGACTTGGGATGTCTCATATGAACTAGTGTCTGGATAGGGTCGCGCATGACAGCAAAGTTATATGGAGGTATGACCTTGCGGTTAGATTCGGGTGTTCTGTTTCTATGATGTGAGATGAGTTCTCAGCCTTGTGTTGTGGTGGTACTAGTGAGCTTGTGGTACAACTCTTTCATTTGAGACATTTTTCATGAATTTAGTATACCCGGACTGTTGCTTATTGGTGAGCGTATTGTGCGAGTTGTGGCTTAGTCCTGTATTAATGTGTAATGTCACCAGAGTAGTGTGTTGACTAGATGAGATTGTTGGGATCTTTAATAAGTACGAGCAGATTCGATTTCAGTATGTTGAAAGGATAATATCGAGCGTCGACTCAGAAATTTGATGTAGTATTTGCCAAAAGAGAAGTGGTTTCATGAATGGTTGATCTGAGAAATGGTGATGGCTTACAGTGTGTTTTAGTTATCAGTTGTAGTATATGTAAAGGTATTAGAAAGAAACTTTAGTTGATAAGAGTTTTCTATCGGCATTCGGGTGTTGTGTGCAGTTGTTGTGCATGGAAGTTATCGCTACATGTGTTTGAGTTATGTGGAATATCAGGTAATTGCACCTGAGGTTGCAGGTATGGGTTATTACAGTTGGTTCAGGCTTGTTCTAAATATAGATGGGAGGTTCTGAACTGGTGTATGATTTCAGAAATGGAAATGTGGTTCTAAGGTTTATAGGCTAGATCGGATTGGAAAAATTTCAGTTACAACGTGTTGTCGTACCTATATGAGATAGGGTGACGTGGGATCACCCCTGGGTATATGCTTATTAAGGTTATTCAACATTTGGTTGGCTTTTAAAAAACCTCTCGGTACGTTCGAGGACGAATGTTTGTTTAAGTTGGGGAGGATGTGGCGACCCGACCCGTCGTCTCGTCAGTCACCACTCCATTTTTCCCATTTTCAACTTCTTTATGCTTCATTATCCGTATCTTATGTGATCGAGTTGGTTTGGAGTGGTTTTGATAAGAAATGAGACACTTAGTCTCTTTTAAGAAGACTTAAGTTGGAAAAGTCAACCGAACGTTGACTTATGAGTTAGAGGGCTCGGATGTGAATTTCGATGGTTCGGTTAGTTCCGGGAGTTGATTTTTGACTTAAGAGTGTGACCGAAAGTAATTTTGGAGGTCCGGTGTAGAATTAGGCTTGAATTGGTGAAGTTAGTTTTTTTGACGAATTCGGGTTGATTGGTGTGATTTTGATCCGGGTGTCAGAATGAAATTCCGAGAGTTTCTATAGCTTCATTGTGTCATTTGGGATGTGTGTGTAAAATTTCATGTCATTCGGACATTGTTTGGTTGGGTTTTTGATCGAAAGTGTATTTCGGAAGTTTTTGGAAACTTAGGCTTGAATTCGATGAGTTTTGGGTAATTTGATGTTGTTTGAGGTGTTTTGATGATTGGAAGAGGTTTGAATGATGTTATGAATTATGTTGGCATGTTTGGACGGGGTCCCATGAGGCTAGGATAAGTTTTGGAAGAGTTTTTGGAAGATTTTTACCGTTTTGAGCATAAGCATGTTATGATCCAAATGTCCATTTTTAGTTCTAGAGATTGAAATTTGATTTCGAGACTTCCAAAATTTTAATAATGAATTATAGGAGTGATCTGGAAATATTGGTCTAATTTCATCAAGCCGCGATTGGGTTTTTGACGTGAAACATGAATTAATTATTTAACGAGCTAAACAGGTATTGCACTGATCAAATGAACTCCAAATTGTGTTTCGATTGAAGGAATAGGTTTTTATTATTATTTGTGACTCATAGGAACAAGAATCGTCGAATTCTGAGTTCGTATGATGGAGTTAGAGCATTTTTAGTAAAATAAAAAGTTGCTGCAAATTTTCTGGGCAAAAGAGCTGGTATTTTCGCAGATGCAGTGAACAGTACCGCATCTGCAGTGAACAGTACCGCAGATGCGAAAATTCCTGGACAGTGTATAATTTGGGCAATCCGAGAGTTTTCTCATTTTTGGAGCTATGGAGCTCGGATTGAAGCGATTTTCGAAGCGATTTCACCCATATGGATTGGGGTAAGTGTTCTATATCCAAAAGTGATTATTTAATGATTCCATGGTTATTTTCATCAAGTATTAGTGAATCAAATGGAAGAAATTGGAGAACATTTGTAAACTTTTCAAAAAAACAAAAATTCTAGATTTGGAGGCCGAATTGTTGTCGGATTTTGGTAAAATTTGCATGGTTGAATTCGGGTTGGATGGGGTTTCATATTTTGTAACTTTTGCCGGGTTCCGAGATATGGGCCCCACGGGCGAATTTTGAGTGTAATTTTGGATTTTTGATGGAAAATGTAGAATTTCATATGGAATAAATTTCTATAATTTTTATTACTTAAATCGAATCGTTATGGCTAGATTTGAGGCATTCGGAGGTCGATTCGAGGGGAAAAGGCATCACGGGTTAAAGAAATAGCCGGTTCGAGGTGAGTAATGATGTTAAATGATGTACTGAGGGTTTGAAACCCCGGATTGCACATCGTAGTGCTATGTTGAGGTGACTTGCACGCTGGATAGCGAGCGTGGGGTAGAGCACCGTTGGGGATTGTGACTTAGTCCATCCCGATTGATAATTTTACCTATTTGACTGAAATTTATTTGTTATCATCATGATTTGGGTTGATTGCCATATTTGGGCTTCGTGCCAATTATTTGAACCCTTCGAGGATTTTTATCACTATTCCTCATTGTTTTGACTTGTATTTGAACTCAATCCTGTTGATATTTATGGTTTTACAAACTCAGCCACTTTTGCTCATATGTGAGGCTTAAATGATATTTTAAATGATAATTTGGGCTGAGAACTACTATTTTACTAATGCCCGAGGGGCTTGTGATGATATTCTGACTGAGTGTGGCTGAGGGCCAGATGTGAGGATACACTGAGCGATATGAGGTCCAGGGCCTGGATGTGAGGGTTTTATATTATGGATCAGGTTGCACGCCGCAGAGATACTTATATAGATCGGGCTGCACGCCGTAGCGATACTTATATGGATCGGGCTGCACGCCGCAGCGATATTTATATGGATCAGGCTGCACGTCGCAGCGATACTTATATGGATCGGGCTGCACGCCGCAGCGATACTTATATGGATCGGGCTGCACGCCGCAGCGATATATATATATATATATATATATATATATATATATATATAT
>MU747668.1:43142-55898 GCA_026770625.1 Nicotiana glauca
ATGTTATATATATATATATATATATATATATATATATATATATATATATATATATATATATATAGATAGATAGAGAGAGAGAGAGAGAGGATCGGGCTGTGCGCCGCAGCGATATAGCGCTTTGGTTGTAGGAGCCCCTTCGGAGTCTGCACAACCCCAGTGAGCGTCGTCGACGTTAAATGGATTGGGCTGCACGCCGCATCGGTTACTATACGATATTTTTCTGAGAGTGTTATGAGAGTGAGCCTGAGGGGCTGATACTATTCTGAGAGTGAGCCCGAGGGGCTGGTACTGTTCCAAGATATTGCCCAAGGGGCGAACCTTTATGTGTTCATTTTTCATATTTTACTTGTTATTTTGATACTAAGACCGAGGGGCAGATTTCTACTTGTTATTTTGATACTGAGCCCGAGGGGCAGATTTGTACTTGTTATTTTGATATTGAGCCTGAGGGGCATATTTCTACTTGTCATTTACTGACAAATTACCTGTTTTTACTGGTTTAAAAGAGATTTCATCTGATATTTCACTGATTTGCTATTTAAGTGATTTTACTACTTATGTATAGAATGTTTGTGCCTTTACGTGTTTTCTTACTTTCAGCCATTATTTATATTTATTACTCACTGGGTCGGAGTACTCACATTACTCCCTGCACCGTGTGTGCAAATTCAGGCATAGCAGGTTTCCACTCCTGAGAGCTGATCCTTCCAGTCGAGGCGGTGTTTCGGAGATTACGAGGTAGCTGTTGGCGTCCGCAGCCCCCGTGACTCCTTTATCTTATTATTTCTATGTTATTCGAGCTACTGTATTGGATTTCGTATTTAGTAGACTTGTGTCAGGATTCCTTAGTTGCTCATGACTTGTGACACCACGGTTAGGGCTATGTTGGGTTGGATTTCTTCATTTTTATCTATATTTTTCCGCTATTTGGTATCATTAAACCATGATTATACTATAATTGTGTTAATAACTGTTTTAAAGGACGAACTGGGTTGACTAGCTGGCTTTTTCTTCACGAGAGGCGCCATCATGACCGGGTGGTTTGGGATTTGGGTCGTGACACACACATAAGGGATCACACAAAGACAAATAAAGGCTCACATATCCCTCCACAAGTGAGCATGTAATTATCACGTCTCAAACACATTTAAGGTCTCAAATATGGGAGTTTGAAAAAAAGGAATGTTGAAATTTAAATAGTAAGATTCAAGAGGGAAAATTAGCAGTGAAAGAAGAAAGTTCAGTTAAGATTGAGCAACTGGAAGAATGCTCGATTTTCAGAAATACAACTAAGGACAGCAGTAAGATTTAGAAGTATACAGCAGTTTAGAGTTTAGTAAAATATAGATAAAAATTGTTAAAACATGGTTTTTTAAAATAGAGTAGTGACATTAAAGATGCAGTAACTTAACGAGACGTAGGGCAAGTATTCAAAATAGCATGATTCTGGGCAGAAAGGGATCACCCAGTGGTTTTAAAACATAATAGAACAAGCATCAGAAAATCAGTGAGAGTAAACAAATGCACAATTTCGAGATTTGTTTCAAGATGGGGCGAGAGTTTTAGTAAAACAGAGTGAACTTCAGAGAGACAAAACAAGAAACAGAGTTCAAAATATTAAAGGAGGTTGATTGGTCCAAAGCCGGCAAAACATGATTAATCAATTCTTATTAGGCCTAAAGTTTGCCTATGCGTCGTATGTATTGCATGATTTTCTTTAAGGTTGAACATACATGTTAATTTATAGTTTTAAAAGGGATACGCGCACAGTTAACCATACTCGTATTATTAGATTAATCATGTTAATGAGGCATTCAACAATTGTAACTCAGACAAGTATAAAACACTAATTAACAGGATGTCTAATGCACATAGAAGTTCCTAAAACATGATCTCTAAATCCTAATTATGATGCAGTAATAGCCTTCTAACAATTATTTGCTTGTTATTAACTGATCATGGTTACAAAATGAGTATGACAGGCTGAAAATAAAGAACCTACAGCAGGATCTCTAATGTATGAGATGCATGTCCTATACAGGTTATCTATTGCGCAAATAAGTAAATAAATCATATAAGCATGTTTGCTACCCGTTACTTAAACTAAACATGCATAACCCCCATTTCACTATAACCCCAATCATTCGCTTACAAGTTATTACAAATCATTGATAGCCGAATTACAGTAATAAAAGTAAAATAAGAAATTATTCTATAGGGAGCCTTCAATCAGGCCCAATCTTCCAACCTCACTCCTTTCGAGTTTCACAGCCTTGCCATGGTCAGGGTGCGGCAAAGCTCCCTAGCGCCGCCATTGGGTCCCTGGCCAATACCAGCACCTAAAAAACTACCAAAATGTTGGGACAGGTGCAGTGGAATTACCATCCTTGTGTGTCAAAGTTCAGTGAGTACTCACAAGTGCTCAAAGCAATTCTCACGCGAAGGGGGTAGTACCTAATTTCTAAGAGTAGTGAAGTGCAGGACGGAGAGGAAAATTCGTATTTTAAAGAGTTTCAAAAGAAATTGAAGAGTTGCACACAAGGGTAATGGGCAAAGGGACAAATAGATCACATAAATATCACCAAGGGGGCACATGGACTTATGCAAACTCACTAAGCATGAGTACACAAAATCAAAAGTGTTTTAAGAGACCCTGAAATAGTCGAATTTAGACACAAAAAGCAAGTAGTAACAGAATATAGTCATAACATGCAAGATCAGGAGCAAACAATGGTCATGAGCATGCAAATGTTAACAGGCAACCAAGGAGTCAATTACATGTTGCACAACAGAAGCATAGGTAGAAAACAATTAGGAATATAACACACTGAAAGAGTAATAACCACATTGGTTTTAGAACTTTGAAATTAATCAGAACATACCAGTAATAAGACAATACAGCAGAATGCAAGAGCCAAGTATAAGCACAATATTAGACTTAGCTTTTCAGCTGGCTAATAATAGTTAGGAGCAGGGAGCAACAACAGAACAAGAGTGAAAAGGAGAGAAATAGCACAAGAGAGAATGCAATGTGTATTGTTGTGTGTATTTGTGATATGCAATGTGTTCATGAGTGTCATGCAAAAGATAATGGGGGGGGGGTACTTATAGTAATGAAGGCGAGTAAACAAATAAGGTAGCAATCACTAATTTAAGGAACTGGTATCAATCATAATCAAATCAGCATATAGACTCCCCTTTAATTAAGGAATCAAGGCCAAACGGTAATAAGCAGTTATTTAAAAGGAAAGAAATCATAAAGCATGGTATGATCACGTAAGGAAACAAAATAAGGTATACAATAAAGACTAGGTACATGATACTTAATTAGGTAAATATGTCAGACAAGTCAATCAACATATTTGTGCACACATATAGGGCAGGATACTACTCTAATTCTAAAAAATAATCCCCAAAAATAATGAACGAGATTGAAAACCTAAGAGATCAGTACTAATTGAGGAAAGTATCCCATAAATTAAGGAAGCAATTCGAAATCAGTACCAAATTATAAGGAGAATACACAAAATCACAATTTTAAAGAAAGTATCACAGTCTTAAAGAGGGCTTGTAAGAATCAGTATAAATCACCATGTAAACAATCAGAGAAACCTTAAGCGAAGAACACAGAATGGTAGGGGAATGAAAAATTAGCAATAAAATTAAAGCAAAGAACCCGGAATTTAGAGAAGAACCCAGAAGAACACACAAACAAGCAAACATGACAATGATTCGAATATAAACCCTAAAGCTAGGGTTTCGCCAACTTAAGCAAAATGTTTAGGAGTAGTACTGAGAATCATGACTCAGTACACAAAAACAGAAGATAAAGTGTTTTCGAAAGGGGTTAAGAAACCCTAGTTTCAAAAAGGGAACAAAAACGTTTAAAACTAGAATATCGTAATGATCGAGTAGAAAATAGTGCAAAACATAAAGGTACGAGTTAAAAATCGTTAAAAATACAGAGATCTGAGAGGTTTTGGAAAAGATTAGGGTTTCATAAGAAACCAGAGAGAGGAGTGAGAGAAACCTGGTTGTGAAACTTAAGAATAATGGTATTTACAGCACCGTCGAACAAAAAACCATCGGAGAAAGGCTGAAAACAAAACCAGGCAAAGCTTCAGTGACCGTCTTGCATGGTGAAAACCCACGGTGTATCAGGAATGAAAGGAACCTATGAGATAAGGCTTCAAGGCAGCTGGTGGTTGAAAGGGGTGAGGCTGGAAGTGGCCGGAGAGATGGTGAAAGCCATCGGAGAAGAAGAACCAGAAGGTTCTAGAAGAAGGACGAGAGGAAGAGACGAATAGATAGAGAGAGAGAGAGAGAGACCGGTCTCGAAGAGTGAAGGGCCAGGGGGGTAGGTGAGAGTTTAATTAAGGAAAAGGGATCTGGGTTGTTGATCTTATTTGATCAACGACTTAGATTAGTTCGGAGTTGGGCTGGATTAGTTTATAGCTGGGCTAGTGCGAGTTTGGTTGGGTCTTGGGTTAAATTAAATCTGATGGATTGGGGTTAAATTGAGGCTAAAATTAAAATAATAATGGTTATGTGTTAAGTAGCCAATTTTTCCTTTTTCATTTTTATAAAAATAGTTAAAATGATTTTAAAAATAAATTAATAGTACTGAACTAATTAATAATACATAAATATTTATCTAAAAATACTGAAAAGAATTTTATAATTGTAAAATGCTATTAATCGTAAAATAGGTTATAATTACAATTATATGCAATTTAGCCTTAAAAATACCCAATAAATTATTAAAAATATGCAAAAATCAACTTAATTATATTTTGGTGTAAATATCAGAATGGAAATAAATTATTCACGAAAATGATAATTTTGAGAGCAATTACTGGATTTTGTACTACTAAAATAGACAATAAATTGATTTTAAAAATCTTAAAAATTAGGAGGAAAAAAAAAATAAAACTTTTGTGTATGCTTATATATGCATACACATGCTATTTTAAAAGTATTTGGAGTATAAAAATAAATAAGGAAAAATTGGGTATCAACAACAACATCACCTCACCAGTCACATAATTTGAGATTGTGCATATCCCGGACAAGCATTCCACCTTATTTCCTTTGACACAAAATTTTCAACTCCTATAGCGTGCCACCTTTTTAACCATTTTCAAAAGGGTACACTCTCCCCTTGCAGGGCTTTTTAGTGAAGAAGAATTAATTGTATTTCCAGTTTTGTCCTTTGAGTAGTCGTTGTTCATGTGTTATTATTGGTTGCTTCCCTTCACTGCTCCTTGCACACAGAAATCAAAGGGTTAGATTTAGGAGCCCAAACAAGTTTGGGTCCCTTGTTAATAGAAAAAGGATGAATAAGTGCTCTCTTAGTCTAAGCAGGCAAAATATGTTTCCTATTTGATGGTTTCCTATTTGACGGACCAAGTCCTCTTGCAGTAGTTTCTCTCTCAACAAAGACTTTATTTCTCTGATGAGACTGACCCTGGCCATGCAATTTTCCTTGAGGTACCCATTGTTGCCACAATGGGTACATAGCCAATTGTCAGGTACAGTAACATACTTGTTGTGAGGGTTGTAGGGAATCTTTTTCCTTTGAAACCCAACCCCCTGCCTATTTCCCCCAGAGTTAGTGTACATGACAGTGATAGCATCCGAGGACCAGGTCCACTTAAGAGATTTCTCAAGATCACTTTTCACTTTCCCTGGTTCTTTCTGAAGCTGTTTATTTTTCTCAAGTTCAGCACACATACTAATCTTTATCAAGTTTAACTCATTTTCAAGCTTAATGTCTGCTTCACTTGAAACTTCCTTCCCTTTTCAGAGTTTCCAGACCTATTTACGATTTTAAATTCCTTAATTGTTTCTTTCAAATCTACTACCACCACCACTACTAGGTCATCTCTTTCTTGCTCAATGATAGCAACTCTCTCATTCAAGGTTTCCTTTTTTTACTTGCACACTCAATGGTTTCTTTTAAGTCCACCACAATCACCATTAAATCATCTCGTTCATGTTCTATACTAGCAATTTTCTCTTCTAAGGCATTCCTTTCTCTTTTCAGGTTCTCTATTCTTTCTTTCAATCCACTACAACGACTACTAAGTCATCTCTGGTTTGTTCAGCTTCCCCTAGTTCCATAGTTAAGGCATCTTTATCATTGATAAGACTATGGCAAGCATTAATTAGCATATTTGCTAATGACATAAGCTTTTTAGGAGAGTAAGATTTCAAATTTCTCTGAACATCCAGAAAGTTTACCTCATCTTCATTGTCATCTTCATCGTCATCAGATTGAGCCATTAGAGCAAAGATTGAATCATACTCAGTTGTTTCATTTTCCGCTGCCATTATTGAACTACCAACATGGTCATCTTCTTATTCAGATTCGCTGGAGGAGTCTCCCCATGCAGCAAGAGCTTGCTTTACAATGTTGTCAGCATCATTCTTTCTCTTGAAGCGTTTGTCAGGAACCTGGTTCCTCTTTGCTGCTTTATTAAAGTTGTTATTATATTGTTCTTACCTTAGGAGGGGGCAAGCCTTGATGAAGTATCCTGACTTGCCTCATTTATGACAGAGATCATAAGTTCTGGTCTTGCTAGAGCTTCCCTTTTTGGAATGCCTCCATTCATGCGAACCATCTTATGGACCTTTTTATCAAGTAAGCCATGTCCCCGTCTTCACCACTTGAGTCATTGTTGTCCATCTTGAGGACCAGGTTCTTTTCCCTCTTGGGCTCTCTTCTTTCATTGTCCTTCTTCTTTTTCTTCATTTTATTGGTTTTCAAGTTTCCAACAGGATCCTTTCTAGGTGTTAACATGATAGAAAGAACCTGTTCTGATACCAATTGATAGAATATATGGGTCCACCAACTTCTATAGAGAACCAGGTTCTCTATCAATTTCGACAGTTACACACACAGAACAAAATTTAAATGACAGGAGGAATTTTACTGGAAAATTCCCAGCTTAACGGGATTAAAAACCACGACCTACCCTTGTAGGATTTTAACTTTACTACTCAGTAACTTTCAGATTACAATACATGCAACCTAGGAATTAAACTCTTAATCCCTCACTAACTTGTAATACACATATTACAAGTCACTTTGCAATAACTCTATTATAAAGACTTTAAAACTTGACTGACTCTAGCCAAGACTTAAACACGCAATTTTAAGGTTTACAAAGATGTTCCTATAAAGTGCTTCTAAATAAGATGGATATGAATTACAATTTGAAGAACTATTACAAAATAAAACTCAACTAAGGACACACAAGAACTCAATGTGGGAATTGGTCTGTAGTTGCTTTGTTATTTGTTCTTGAGGCACTTGAAACTTGCTCACTGAATAGTTATATAAATGAGCTTGTGTAAGATCTACAAGTGTTCAAGTGCTTTGTTTTACCTCCCTTGAATGCATATATACACGTGTGACATCACATGTAATGATGCAAGCAAGGTAGGTAAAAAGTCTTCCCTGGAAAATTGACTGCTCACTGTTCCTACACCGTAGCGTGTGTTGGCATCAATTTTCTAACTGTAGAGTTGACTACGTACAGTTTCCTCGGTAACTGGTAGGGACCTAGTCCCTCAGCTTTTCTTCCACGCTGAATCTCAACCTGGAGTCTTTTGAACTTGAGGTCTTGTAAATGTGTAACAGGTTCCTTATCTGGTTCTGGATAGTAAGTTTGTTAGATCATCAAAACATAAAGTAAAATACTTATAACCAAAGAACTTGTAACATATATATATATATATATATATAAGTTGTTTATAAATTATATGTAAGTTGTAATTTTTGACCGAATTATGTACCAAAAATGTTATATCCAACTTTTAGATAAGCCTTAAATTTTGACCAAACTTGTTTATATTTTGTAATTTTTTGGTTACTTTATGTAAATAAGAAAACTTAGCTAAATCAGATAAATAAGTTTAATTTTTCGTACATATACGGAAAAAAAATCTCCTAACGCAAACGTCCCTTTTTAGGTCACTATTTAGATTTTGTCCTTATTTTAAAAGTTATGTAAATACAACCCGTAAAAAATTATCTCTTTCAAACAACATTATATTCGAGTCTAACGTTTGTTCATGTAATTTTCAATTTATTCACAATATTTGACTATAGTCTAATGTTTGCAATAATTTATAAAATTTTAAATCATGGTGTTACGTTTCTCATAATTATTTTGCTTAAAATTTTAGATCGTGGTCTTACATGATCGTGATTGACATGTATTGTGCAACGTAATAGTTGTAGCTCAGCCCTATATTAATTATATGTATAGTCATTACGTACTATCCACAATATTCGGTAGAGTCGTTAATGTGGATTTGGTCGTTGGTCTAAATTACCCATCATATCTGGTGATTTATTAGGACAGAGCTAATATTTTTGGAGCGCATCAAAGAATGAGGATTTTTTTAGCCGGACTCAAGTAAGCTCGTCGGCTATGAGACTTGAACGAGGTTGGTCTCGGTCAGCTCGTGGACGCAGTAAAAAAAATTAATTACTATTATTAGTTCTTAAAATCTATTAATTTTTTAATATTTAACTAATTAATATTGTATATGAATTATAGATGTAGATGTAAATGAAAACGTTAATGTCACGACCCAAAATCCCTCCCGAAGGAGTCGTGATGGCACCTAGTCTCTAAACTAGGTAAGCCTAACATTTGCAGAAATAACCTTAATATTCATTAACTTCAAATTAAGTAACTCCCAATAAATCACAATTCCCAAAACCGGTGGTACAAGTCATAAGCCTTTCTAAGAGTCGTTATACAAAATAAATACAACATTGTTCCAGAACGAGAAGGAATCAATGGAACGCAAATACAAACGAAGGTGACTCCGAGGCCTGCGAACGAAGCAACAGGTTACCGTGAGTCTCCACCGCGATGACCCGCACAGCTACTATCGATCAACTTGGACCTGTACACAAAAATATACAGAAGTGTAGTATGAGCACACCACGGCGGTGCCCAGTAAGTATCAAGACTAACCTCGGTGGGGTAGTGATGAGGAATAGTCAAGACACCTACTGGTAAAATAAAATAAACAAGATATGATAGTAAAATATTGAGATAAAGATAACGAGATAATATCACTAGCGGAGAGAAATCAAAATATAAACAGTAGGAACAATAAAGGGAGAACATGGGTAGTAACGAAGGATACCCAAGTAAATCAGATAACCAAGTAAGTCAAATAACCAAGTAAGTCAAATAACCATGTAAATCAGATAACCAAGTGAGTCAACACTGACATAACAAGAACATATACAAGTAAGAATGTATTCAAATAAAGAAGGCAATACCAACTCAATCAATCACATCATGTCTAATACACAATCCCGACCATCTCAATCTTCGATTTCTCATATCATAATTCCAACTTCCGAACCTTCAGCACACATGACACATTGTGCCCCCATATTTTCCATCTCACTTTTAACAACAAAATCCACATGCTATACTATACATAATGTCCGTACAAATGCACTCAAGATGTTCAAGAAGTCTCATTTACCTAGTATAAGTAAATTACAATTTCCAAACTAATTAGAAAAGTCAACGAGAAAAAATGAGGTTGTTTCTTTTGAAATCATTAGAGTAAAGAAAGTACTCCTTTCAATTAAAATACAACATTGACTGGATTATTACCTTTATCATGGGAGTTAATAACTTAAAACTTAGTATAAATTCCTTTTTAAGTAAAATACGATCTCAGACGGTTTAAGGGGATATAATTGAGAAACTAATTGAATTAAAGATGTAACAATTTTTTAGAGTTTGAAGTATTGAAATGTCTATATATATAAATACGGCGAAGTATTAAAAACACTGTAGGTTCCAACACAAAGAATGTAACGACCCGATCGGTCGTTTTGTGTAGTAGCGCTCTGTTCACCAGTCAGGGGCCATGAACAGCTTCATTTCAGGTATTATGACTTGTACGCGTGGTCGGACTTTAGTTTCGGGAAGTCCCGAGTTGAATTGGGAAGAGAATTCTCATTTCGGAAGCTTAAGTTAAAATAAATGAACTAGGATTGGAATTTTACTAAACGACCTCAGAATCGGGATTTGAAGGTTCCAGTAAGTTCGTATGATGATTTCGGACTTGGGCATATGTCTGGTGCGAGTTTTGGATAACCCGGGAGCATTTTGGCATCTATTGTGGAAGTTAGCATATTAGAAGAAATTTCATAAGTTTGGCTTGGAGTGCATTTTAGTGTTATCGATGTCCGTTTGGGATTCCGAGGCTGTGAATAGCTCCATATAGTAATTCTGGAGTTGGGGGTGCGATCGGAAGTGAATTTGGAGGTCCGTAGACCAGTTTGAAGCCATTTGGCTAAAGAAAATTATAATCTTGGATTTTAGCCACGATTTTGAGTATGGAATTAGGAGAAAATCATATATTTGAGTTCCTAAGGTCATGGGTAACCTTGGTCATCGAGAAATTTTGGATTCCGGGCACGTGGGCCCGAGGGTATTTTGGTCATTTCACTAAATAAAGTTGGGAACTTGTATAATCTGAATTGTTAACAAGTATTTGAGTATATTCTCATTAGTTTATCGTTAATTAGCTAGTTTTGGAGCATTGTGCGTTGGTCCAAGCTTTCGGAAGGATGTAGAATGCCGATTGCGAGTCTTCGGAGCAAGGTGAGTTTCCTTTCTAATTCTGTGAGGGGGAAATTACCCCATAGGTGAGTTAAATTGATTATGTGCTCCTAGTTGTGGGGGCTACGTGCGCCACGAGGTGACGAGAGTCCGTGCATAGCTACTATTATGCTATTGTCCGGGTAGTTTAGGACCCAAAAACATGTTATATATGGAATAAAGGTGAAATCATTGATAGATCAGATTGCTTAAATCACATTAAATTAATAATTAGTTTTACTAAAAGTCTTAAGCTTCGTTTTTCTCAATTAATAAAGAGAATTGACCCTTCCTGGATATTTGCTCCACGTTGACTTCCTGACTGTTTATCTGTCTGTGTGTGTTTATTTTGGAACGGGCCGAACGCCTTGGCAGATTAGTAGATGCATCTATAGGTGTGTCGTCGACCCTCAGCAAGTGCACATTTATTTTTGTTGGATCGGGCCGTCGCCTCGGTATGATTTGCGCATGCTTATATTGCTGCCTGGATTTATTTAAGCTGTTACATGCCTCACTATGGCTCGAGATCATATTGTTAATAATGAAAAGAAACATTGGAAATTTCAATAAAGGAATTACGTGTTTACTTGTTTCCTCTATTTGGAAAAAATCATGTTAGAAAGTAAATCCACCGTTGATATGCATATTGAGAATATATAACCGTTGGACCTTTAGAGTGTGTCAAAGTTGACCATCTCGTCTCTACCCCTTCGGGATTAGGCGGGACACTCACTGAGTACAGTTTGATTACGTACTCATACTACACTTCTGTGCATTTTTATTGCACAGGTACTTGATGAATTAGCGGCCTATTGGGCACAGCAACACGGACGATTCGGGGACTAGGTGAGCTGCATTGTTCGAGGCGACCCGCAGCTAGTGTAGTTCCTTTCAGTATTTTTCATCTTATTCCCTGTCCACTGTATTTCGGACATGTGTTGTATTTTATTCTCCTTATCAATAGTTGCTCATACATTTGTGACACCAGGTTTCTGGGATGGTTTTCGAAGGAATGTACTATTATTATTATTATTTAAATTTGAATTCAAGTAGTAAAAGTTTATTTATGAAAATGGACGGAAAACCCCTTAGATTTTTAAAAGTAGTAAAAGAAGAATTAATTGATAATTTAGTTGGCTGTCTTGATAGAGATGTCCGGCGCCACCACGACCCTTAGTGGATTTTGGGTCGTGACAACATGGTATCAGAGCACTAGGTTCCCGTCGGTCTCACGAGTCATGAGCAAGTCTAGTAGTGTCTCGCGAATCGGTACGGAGACGTCCGTACTTATCCTCGGGACGTTGCAGGACTGTTAGGAGTACTTCCATTCTTGATTTCTTTATCGTGCGGTTCTATTTCTTTGAGGCCTATGCCTTTGATTCCTTTCCACTCAATCTTGCGCGATGCGAGCGCTTGTTATAAATCAAAAATTAAAGAATTGAAATGGCACTACGAATGTGGTGCGGGATGATTTTTCCCGGTATCATTGATTGGACTATTATAATCGCATTATGGAAGGGTATTCTGTTGTTCAACTCAGTAGCAGAACTTCTAAGAGCCTTGAGGCTAGGCATAGGTTTCCATAATGCTCATGAGCGATTTTTTTGCAGTGTTGTTGTGATGGTAGGGCATTTGCCCACGTGTCGAGGCAGTGAATGAATTTAAGGGAGGTTTACTCAGTGCGTAATCAAAGGGATTTAGTATTTTATTCCTGGCAAGAGAAAGTCAATCGAACCAAGGATGGTCAGATGTCGACTAGTGGAAGTAATGAAGCGTGGTAATTGCAAGCGTGAATGAGTTCTCTCCTCTATTGGGGTGTTGTTGTCCTAATTGGACGTATTAAGTTTATTGGTGTTATGATCTTCTATGATCAGCCCTTGAGGCAAGATATTGTGAAATGGTATTGGAAATGCAGTTTTTGGATATCGCGGGATGCGGTGGTTTCGGACTGAATCAGTATTGTAAATGTTGGTGGATTGATAAAGACGACCTTCGGAGAGGTTTGGGATTAATAGCAAATTGTGGATTCAAGTTCTATAAAGATGAATTTTATTAAGGTAACAACTGAGCAACAAGAGATGAAAAAGACATGTGGGAAGTG
>MU747668.1:56323-76693 GCA_026770625.1 Nicotiana glauca
AGTCTGGAACGACTTGAGAATATCGTTGCTTGGTTATCAACACTTTCAGATCTAATTTGAAGTGGGGATTTCAGCGACGGGAAATGGAAGTCGGTAGAATGACTCGAAGCATAGTGTTGTTATGCGGCAGGAGATTGTGTATGACTGAAATGAGCTACTTGAAGTGAAGAAAGACGTAGCACGATTGTGAAGCGAAAGGATATTGTCGCACATTTAATGGATGTCCACGAGGGATGAATGGACTCGTACAACTGGAGAGTGAGCTCGAACTCAGGATGGGTTATTGGTGTCATAGTGATGGTACCCCATGCAGCAGCGTTGGAAGGTGTCGGGGAGTGCTTTCGACAGGTGGGGTACTCCGGTGAGTAGGGTAGCAGTCGCGTGGTTGGCGAGGCTCCTGCGAAGAGTTCTACTGGATATGCAACAAGGGGAATTGTTGTGTGAATGGTGTTAATGATTTGGAGAATCCAATTGGGTTTCTATGATAAGATATCGAGAATGCCAGCGATTGCTGGTGTGGAGGTGGATGATGATTCCAAATATGAGAAATGGGGATTTACATGAGAATTCTGAGAATTTGCGGCGGATGTTGCACAAGGTTTTCTCAACAAGAGATTAAGAATAATGGTGAACTCCAGAGTATTGTAATAATGGCTTCAAGCTAAGTGGGAGAGTCCCACCACTTGTGATTTGGACTTCATGGTTAGCTACTTGCGAAGTTCCTGGTTAATAGCATACTGAGGGATTTTCTCAGCTCCGGAAAACTACCATAAGTAGTAAATATGTTTTATGGTTGGCCTTATGGCCTCATGTTCGAACTTGGGAAAGGATTTGGGATGTACGCCTTGTATGGAAGCGGGTTTTAAAGGGAGTAATTCTTCTAGGTGCCTCGTCGAGCGGGTACTCCTGTGTTATGAGATCTATTTAGCCGATTATATTCGGGACCAAGTTAGAGCGGATAGCTCTCAGTAACGGTCCTAGTGAATTCAAGAGGTAAAATGTGGTGCCTAATAATGTCGAGTTTATAGGCATAATTGAGGATCAAGCTTGGAAAGCAGCTTATGAGAAGTGGCACAGAATGTTTCGTGATGGTTTTGTGATGTAGCAATTGGGAAGTATGAAATAGTTCATAGGGGTTGAGATAGCATGGTCTCGTGGTTCAAGGTCACTCGGGATGAGTGTAGATGGAGCGTGTTATGTGTTGAAGAGAATTGGTACTATTTCCAAAGCACTCAGGGATAAATTAAAAGAAAGGGGTTGATTAGCCATAGTTGAATTTGGCATGTTGGGATCTACGATTAGTTCATTCAGCGTGATCAGGTTGTGTGTATGATTTGTGACGGTGCGAATCAGGCTTGTCATCTATCGCAATTGATGTTATTCAAAAGCCTTCTATTTCTAAGGCTCGTTGTGTAGAAGCAGATTCCAGAAAGGGTTATGGTGGCTTGGACCACTACTTGTAGATTTTCATATCCTACGGTTATGGGAAGTTACCTAGGTGTTGCTATAATTCTCCTAAAGTGAGTTAAATGAAAAGTTTTATATAATAAAGTGTTAGTTTATCAGTGGTTCCTGGGTTGTGATGGAATTTGTGTTTATCGTATATCGGCACGTTGGGTGCAGTGAGAGGTATGGAATTTGAAGTGAGGATCAAGGTTACAGCTTGGTAATGACTATGATGTCACAGGCTCGGATGAGCAAGGGAAAGGGTTGAATGATTAGAGTAAATTGGTATTGGCTTCAGAGTCACCGGAGATCGATGTTTTGTGAAAAAGGCTTTGTATCCTGGTTAGGGATTCTTGATCGCTTTTCAGCATTTGTGCGACCGATGGTTGGAATGAGCAGACTCAATATTTATTTCAGAAGATTGTGGGAGCGTGTCCCACTGGAAGATTGTGTAAGTGTGGCATATAGTCACCTGATTGACTAAAGATTTAAGCAACTATGAGGATTGTGGCAATAACATTTGTTTGAGAAACTATGCCTGGAGGGCACTTTGTTTATTGGGTTATGAACTGGGGAGGTTGCTCTGGTTATGACGGTTGTTATTATGTGTCATGAGGAAAAGAGAGTTACTATGAACCTTTGAAAGGTTATTCGCCAAGTTGGTGCAATCAGAAATCGGCTTAAGATCGATGTATTGATGTATGTATGTGAACAAGGCTTTATATCCGGCCAGTTGTGTTCGTTTGAGCGAGTGTTCCCTATGGAGGAACGATCGGGGTGTTATTTTATCATCAGCTATTCTAGGTAATGATGTATTGCACCGTATGAGTTGTGAGACGACTTGAGAAAAATTGCTTATGGGTTGAGAATCCGCGTAGAAATGATGTGTTATGAGCAGGATGACTTTCAGATTTATGTTGTATATCGCACATCAGTTGTGCTTGAGTTTCGTAGCCTATAGCGCTATGTGTTTTCCTCAGGGATGGTATTATGCACTTAACGTGCTTGCGATCGAAATTTGATGTTTTGTTGTAATGAGCAGATTTAGCTCAAAGTGCAATCTTCTTCTGTGAGATCTATTTATGGATCGGGTGGTACGCCGCCATGGTTATGTTATTTGGATTGGGTTGCGCGCTGCAACAGTGTTATGTCGAGTCTAGTTTTGTATATGCTATTTTTTTTGTGTTTCACTTCCTATCTTTCTAGGAGAAGTCCGCGTTGGTGCGGGGTTTAGTTAATTCCTTCCAAAATTCGATTTCCTATTTGTGTTGTGTTCGGATTGGTGGCCTATTGGTGCATGGTAGCATCATATGAGATTTTAATAATTTTTGAGGTGGCTTATTGCCCGAGCAGTTGTATCGGATGAGAATAGATCCCTTGATCTAGGATTCTGTGCAATCCAGCTATACGAGGTATGTTACGGAAATAAGACCATTATTGGGTTCAGAATGAGGTAAGGGCCTTGTCAAGAGTGTAGACCTAATGTTTTGTTGACTCGGTGATTGATTATGAATGTCGGTACGTCTCTTTCATCGTAGCGGTATGGTAAAGGTTGGAGTAAGACCTATTTATGTTAGGGGGTGCAGTGGGAGCATCGAATCAGTAGGATTTGGCTAAGTTGATCAGAGAATATTATTGTGGTCCTGTGGATTTAGTGTTGCAAAGTAAGTATTCGGCAAAGTGATGCCGTTATGTTTGAGTACATTGTGTAGTGATTGATATGGCGATCGTATGATGGAAACAGGACTGACATAGGATTCCGGATGTTGGAATCGGGCTCTAAGTCTTATTTGCTTGAATAAAAGCGAACAAATTCAGAATTTATCGGGCTTACATGCTCAGCTAAGTTTTGGTAGCACAGGAAGGTGCGTGAGGTGTAAACAGTGATTTCAGACTACTCCAGTACAGTTCTCAGCACGTTCGAGGATGAACATATATTTAAGTGGGAGAGAATGTAACGACCCGACCGGTCGTTTTGAGTACTAGCGTTCCGTTCAGCAGTCGGAGGCCATGAACAACTTCATTTAAGGTATTATGACTTGTACGCGTGGTCGGAATTTAGTTACGGGAAGTCCGGAGTTGAATTGGGAAGAGAATTCTCATTTCGGAAGCTTGAGTTGAAAGAAATGAACTAGGATTGGAATTTTGAGTAAACAACCTCGGAATCGGGATCTGAAGGTTCCAGCAGGTTCGTATGATGATTTCGGACTTGGGCGTATGCCCGGTGCGGGTTTTGGATAACCCGGGATCATTTTGGCATCTATTGTGGAAGTTAGCATATTAGAAGAAATTTCATAAGTTTGGCTAGGAGTGCATTTCACTGTTATCAATGTCTGTTTGGGATTCCGAGACTGTGAATAGCTCCGTATAGTGATTCTGGAGTTGGGGGCGCGATCGAAAGTGAATTCGGAGGTCCGTAGACCAGTTTGAAGCCATTTGGCTAAAGATAGTAATTTTAAGGTTTTTGAAGAGTTTGACTGGTGGTTGACTTTTTGATATCGGGGTCAGAATCAAATTCCGGAAGTTGGAGTAGGTCTGTAATGTCAAATGTGATTTGCGTGCAAAATTTGAGGTCAATCGGACGTGATTTGATAGGTTTAAACATCGGAAATAGAAGTTGGAAAGTTCAAAGTTCGTGAAGCTTGAATTGGAGTGTAATTCATGGTTTTAGTGTTGTTTGATGTAGTTGGAGGCCTCGAGCAAGTCCGTAATGTGTTTTGGGATTGGTTGGTATGATTGGTTAGGGTCCCGGGGGCCTCGGGTGGATTCCGGGTGGTTAACGGATCGAAATTGGAAATTTGGAAGGCTGAGTGTGCTGCTTCTGTCATAACCGCAGAAGCGGTACCGCTGATGCGGTCGAAATCTCGCAGAAGCGGAAGGGGCCAGGCCCAAGGAAAATCGCAGAAGCGGCCCAGGGACCGCAGAAGCGGTTCTGCTTAAGCGGCCCCCAGACCGCATAAGCGGTCAGCCCACCTCAAGCCCAAAATCGCAGAAGCGGTTAGAAAGTCGCAGAAGCGACATCCGCAGAAGCGAAAATTGTTGGGGGCAGTGACTTGTTTTAAAACGGGATTTTGGCTCATTTCCCCCATTTTTGCATGGCTTGGGGGCGATTCTTAGAGAGCTTCAAGGGGAGATTTCATCACCAATGTTGAGGTAAGTTACTCCTATTTATTTCCAAGTTAAATACAAGACTATACCATGGATTTAAGCATGAAAATTTGAGTAAATATTGAAGTTTTGGTTGAAAACCTAGAAAATTATAATCTTGAATTTTAGCCACGATTTTGAGTATGGAATTAGGAGAAAATCATATATTTGAGTTCCTAAGGTCATGGGTAACCTTGGTCTTCGAGAAATTTTGGATTCCGGGCACGTGGGCCCGAGGGCATTTTGGTTATTTCACTAAACGAAGTTGGGAACTTGTATAAACTGAACTGTTAAGAAGTATTTGAGTATATTCTCATTAGTTTATCGTTAGTTGGCTAGTTTTGGTGCATTGTGCGTTGGTCCAAGCTTTCGGAAGGATGTAGAATGCCGATTGCGAGTCTTCGGAGCGAGGTGAGTCTCTTTTCTAATTCTGTGAGAGGGAAATTACCCCATAGGTGAGTTAGATTGATTATGTGCTCCTAGTTGTGGGGTATACGTGCGCACGAGGTGACGAGAGTCCGTGCGTAGCTACTATTATGCTATTGTCCGAGTAGTTTAGGACCCAAAAACACGTTATATGTGGAATAAATGTGAAATCATTGATAGCTCAGATTGCTTAAATCACATTAAATTAATAATTGGTTTTTCTAAAAGACTTAAGCTTCGTTTTTCTCAATTAATAAAGAGAATTGAACCTTCCTGGATATTTCCTCCATGTTCACTTCCTGACTGTTTATCTGTCTGTGTGTGTTTATTTTGGAACGGGCCGAATGCCTCGCCAGATTAATAGATGCATCTATAGGCACACCGTCGATCCTCGGCAAGTGCACATTTATTTCTGTTGGATCGGGTCGTCGCCTCGGTATGATTTGCGCATGCTTATATTGCTGCCTGGATTTATTTAAGCTGTTACATGCCTCACTATGGCTCGACATCATATTGTTAACAATAAAAAGAACTTTGGAAATTTCCTATGAAGGAATTACGTGTTTACTTGTTTCCTCTATTTGGATAAAAACCATGTTAGAAAGTAAATCCACTGTTGATATGCATATTGAGAATATATAACCGTTGGACCTTTAGGGTGTGTCAAAGTTGACCATCTCGTCTCTACCCCTTCGGGATTAGGCGGGACACTCAGTGAGTACACGTTGGTTACGTACTCATACTACACTTCTGTGCATTTTTGTTGCATAGGTGCTTGATGCATTAGCGGCCTACTGGGCGTAGCAACACGGACGATTCGGGGACTAGGTGAGCTGCATTGTTCGAGGCGACCCGC
Organism: Nicotiana glauca; assembly: GCA_026770625.1. Lineage (NCBI taxonomy): Eukaryota > Viridiplantae > Streptophyta > Magnoliopsida > Solanales > Solanaceae > Nicotiana > Nicotiana glauca. The sequence continues at coordinate 62,199 of MU747668.1, forward strand.
AGCTAGTGTAGTTCCTTTCAGTATTTTGCATTTTATTCCCTGTCCACTGTATTTCGGACATGTGTTGTATTTTATTCTCCTTATCAATAGTTGCTTATGCACTTGTGATACCGGGTTTCTGGGATGGTTTTCGAAGGAATGTACTATTATTATTATTATTATTTAAATTTGAATTCAACTAGTGAAAGTTTATTTATGAAAATGGAAGGAAAAATCCTTAGATTTTTAAAAGTATTAAAAGAAGAATTAATTGATAATTTAGTTGGCTGGCCTGACAGAGATGTCCGGCGCCACCATGACCCTCAGTGAATTTTGGGTCGTGACAAAGAATCACAACAATAAAGGAAATTAAACAGTTAAAACACTTGAATTGATAACAACAAATAAACACAACAACAAAAAGTGCACAGCACCACCCTTCGTGCTTTTACTCTCCTTCTCACCATAAGAATCAATATTCACTTTTATTCTTCCTTGTTGTGGCGTGCAACCCGATCTCAATCATATAGTACTGTTGCGGCGTGCAACCCGATCCAAATCATATAATACTGTTGCAGCATGCAACCTGATCCAAATCATATAATATCGTCGCGGCGTCCAACCCAATCCAAATCATATAATATTGTTACGGTGTGCAACCCGATCCAAATCATATAATATTGTTGCGGCGTGCAACCTGATCCAAATCATATAATATTGTTGCGGCGTGCAACCCGATCTCATATATATAAGTCAACACCAATCACAAAGAATCCCGGCAAGGGAATAATAAGGAAATAACAATATCCCGGCAAGAGAGTCAATAATAAGAATAAACACATCACGGCAAGGGAACCAACAGTAAGAATGAAATATGTCCCGGCAAGGGAATCAACTATAACAAAACTTGTACCAGCAATTACTTCACAATGAAACCTCAACTAAACAACAAGACATAATAAGCAAGTGATAACTACACCGGTAACCACAACAATTGGACATGTAATCTATTTGCACGAAGTCATAGAGAAACTCACAATCAAGAAGTATCAAAGTTGTAAGGAAGGCAATCACTTCAATTAAGACAATTAAGGGTCAAAGCAACACGTAAGAATTAGAGGAAAGCTGACAACATCATGTAGAGCATATAGAGACAATTTAAGAAATTATTACACTCAATCATAACAGAATACTTTCCACGTATTCAACGTAAGGATCTAAGAACCGTAAAGCATATTTCCCACAGATAAGTCCGAGTACACACTCGTCACCTCGCATGCACGTACTACAATTAGCATAGAAGACTCAAATCTTAAGGGGAAGTCCCCCATGCAAGGTTAGGAAAGATACTTACCTCGAAGACGACAAATCGATACTCTAAAATATACTTCCCGGGTGAAAAGACCTCCGGACGGCTCATATCTAACCAAAAACGACTTGAATACATCTAACAACGCAAGAGAAAACAATTCCAATTAACAAAACTATTATTCCTATACAATTTGCAAAAAGTCAACTCCCCGAGATCGCACCTCGGATCCCGATAAAATTTAATAAAACTGAATACCCATTCCGATACGAGTTCACCCATACAAAAATTATCTAATTCCGATACTATTTGGTCATTCAAATCATCATTTTATATTTTTGAAAGAATTTACAATTTTTCCCAAATTTTCCTTTAGATTCTCATAAATTTGATGTTAAATCTAAGGTATAATTACAAAATATAGTTGGAAATTGATTAGAGACACTTACCCAATGATTTGGAAAAGTTTGGGTCCTTGGAAAATCGCCCATGGAGGTTTAGGGTTCGAGAAAATTGAAAAATAGGTGAAAATCTCATCAAAAACTTCACTTGATAGGCCTCAGATGTCGCATTTGCGATCCAGGGTTCACATTTGTGAACACCTCGCAATTACGAACAACGCAGGGCTGGCAGAAGTCACATTTACGAACTGGGCATCGCAAGTGCGATAAAAAGTTCGCATTTGCGACCACACCAGAACCAGCAATTTTTTCTGACACAAAAATGAACATAACTTCCTCATATGATTTCCAAATTCAATGATTTTTTTCCTATGGCTCCATAATTTTGATACTGATATAGTGGTTCAAATAAATTTGAATTTGGATCTCATTTGCTCAATGTGGTATTATTTTTGCTTGAAGAAACGACGATGAAGCATCCAAAAACAAGCGCAACATAGCCTAAACCTATTTCAAGCCCTCGAGGCTCCAAAACAAACACGACACAAGTCTAAAAATATCATACGGACTTGCTCGTGCAATCAAATCATCAAAATAACATAAAAAACTATGAATTTAACCTCAAAACTCATAAATTTCTAACTTTTCAACCGAACGTCTAAATCACGTCAAATCATAACAAACTTGTACCGAGCTCCGGAACCAAAAATACGGGCCCGATACCAACGAGTTCAAACATTAATTTATTTTTTTATTTTCTTTAAAAACGAGCACAACAATTTTCTTCAAAAATTATTTTCTAAGGCTAGGTACCTCCCGAAATCGTCGGAACACAAATCCGGGTCCGTTAACCAAAAATATTGACTAAAGTCAACTAAAAACCAAATTTTAACTCTAAAAATTACTATTTTTTTTTATTTTCACATAAAAGGTTTCCGATTTCACGTCTGGATTGCGCACGCAAGTCGATTCACATAATATGAAGTACTCGTCGGAAGAAATTGCTCAAAACGACCAATCGGGTCGTTACAGTGAAGATAACCTATCACAAACGTATTAAGATATGCATGATGTGTTGGTGTTAAATAGGCTATAAGTGCCTTTTTTTTTAGTATTTTTTTTTTGAATTTTGATTTTTAAGGAATCAAATATTGTCGTTCGTTTTGTATTTCATTATAATCTATTGAAACAATCTCAAAGTTTTTAAATTTTGCAAAAGCTTTCCGTCCAAATGATATCTAAAGCTTTTAGCATTGATCGTTTGACGTTAAGTGAAATGGCTCCTTGTCGAATAAAATTAAAGTTCCACTATAACTCAGGAAAGACCAAATATTGGCCACATGCCAATCCTCATGCTTTGAAAGAGAAAACAAGATATTTTTAAAATTATTATTATTATTATTATTATTATTATTATTATTATTTTGCATTTTAGGTAGAACTTACAATTTTAAAAAATGAACAATTTTTTAAAACATGATGGGCCAGCTTGTGGGAAGTCATGGCCCACGAAGGACTGGGCTAAACTAACCATCTTAAGGCCTATTTAAATGGTGGCCTGGCCCGGCAAAAAATTGGCTCGTCAAATGCGTAAAAATTGCACGGGGCGCCCTATTTGGGCGTCCCCTTTTAACCTGTAGCCGTTTTGCCTTTTTGTTTGCATCCGTACCCACTTTTTAAAAAACTTCAGTTTCCCTTTATAACTGGGAAACTTCAGCTCCTTAAGTTTTTATTTTATAACTGAAAAACTTAAGCTGGAAAACTTAAGCTCTAGAGCTTAAGTTTTTATTTTATAACTGGAAAACTTAAGCTCTATAGCTGAAGTTTCTGGGTTACTAAACAAAAACTTCAGCTATAGAGCTGAAGTTTTTATTTTATAACTGGAAAACTTCAGCTGTAAAGCTGAAGTTTTCCGGTTACAAAGACGAAAACTTCAGCTCTAGAGCTGAAATTTTCCAGTACAAACGAAAAACTTCAGCTGGAAAACTGCTTAAGTTTTTATTTTATAACTGGAAAACTTAAGCTGGAAAACAGCTTAAGTTTTTATTTTATAACTGGAAAACTTAAGCTCTGAAGCTTAAGTTTTACTTTATAACTGGAAAACTTAAGCTGGAAAACTGCTTAAGTTTTTATTTTATAACTGGAAAACTTAAGCTGGAAAAATGCTTAAGTTTTTATTTTATAACTGAAAAACTTAAGCTCTAGAGCTTAAGTTTTTATCTTATAACTGGAAAACTTAAGCTGGAAAACTACTTATGTTTTTATTTTATAACTGAAAAACTTAAGATGGAAAACTGCTTAAGTTTTTATTTTATAACTGGAAAACTTAAGCTGGAAAACTGCTTAAGTTTTTATTTAATAACTGGAAAACATAAGTTCTAGAGCTTAAGTTTTCCGGTTACAAAGACAAAAACTTCAGTTGAAGTTTTCCAATACAAAAGAAAAACTTCAGTTAACTTCAGCTGAAGTTTTCTAGTACAAAAGAAAAACTCCAGCCCCGTGGGCTGAAGTTAACTTCAGCTGAAGTTTTCCAGTACAAAAGAAAAACTTCAGCCCACGGGGCTGAAGTTATGTGAAAAAGCGGGTATGTTTGCAATTTTTTTGCAAAGCGGGCACAGGTTAAAATATGATACAAAAAGCGGGTATAGATGCAATTGCCCCGTCAAATGCCGAGACTTACCTAGGCCCATATCTACAGCTCTAATATTATGGTGATAAATTTTTACAAACCACTATTGTTTAGTGGTTATTAGCTAGTTGTAGCTATCATTTACTATATTACTTCCTATAAGTATATTTTCAAATTTTTAAAGTTATTTAAGCTACTGTATTCATGAATAGAGTAGCAAAACTCGGCGTGAAATAGAGGAGTACAACTAGACAATTATTGTATTCGATTGTATTCACGATATGTATTTGTGAATACAGTAAAGTAAATAGCGTAAATCATGGTCTATTCAGCTGTTTATAAACAAAAAGTGAATCCATTAACACAATAGACTCCTAATATAACTCAACAAACTCAATTATAACACACAAAATTTGTATTTTCGGTTATAAAAATATTCTCAACCGAAAAATACCCCCAAAACAGAGCAATCTTCATAGATTCAATCCATCCTTTCTTTTTTTTAGTGGTATATATATGTATGTGTATATATATATATATATATATATATATATATATATATATATATATATATATATATAATTACATTAAATACAATTAAATACATAAAAATACATTGAATACATGAAGTATAGTAGGTCATCTATAGTGCAAAAATATATGAATACATACTGTAGATACATTTGAATAAATATATACATCTGAAGACATAAATTATATTAATTAAAAATATATATGAATACATTCATGGAATATAGCGATATAGTGAATATAATGAAATACATGGAATACAGCGAGATACATTGAAATACAATAAAAAAAGATAATGAATACAATAAAATATATAGAATACAACGAGATACATTGAAATACTATGAAAAAAAGGTTACAGACTCTGCAAGTTGTTCAAGAAAAAACCCTAATGTCATATCGTGGAGAGGGCCGCGATTCTGACTCGAAACTCTCAAAATTTGACGCAAAAAACGAAAGAAATTCTGTATGATTTAATGAAGATGCGCGGCTTGGTAAAGATGACTTGTGATATAAAATTACGCAAAAAGTTGTACTCAACCGAGGAGCATGCAGAGTGAGATAAGCAAAGAGGAAGCAGATCCATCGCGGAATAAGCACAAATTGAAGATAATTGCAGCTACACCTACAACTATTCAAGCAAGTGGAAGTGGATCTGGGAGCGGGGAAACTCAAGACCAAGCCAGGAACAACACCAACAATGGAATAATATCATACAACTATGGTACCGTAGAGAGAAGTAAAAATAATGAACCAAAGGCAATCAAACAGGATCAATCATAGGCAAATGTGGTAGCAGGGAATAAATTAGCCATGAAGGGTATGGATCTGCAGTTTATGGCTCCAATCGTTCAAAATGGTGAGAAAATTGTAAAATTAGAGGCTGAGGATGTCGAGCAGGAAAATGATAAATGGAGATCTGCTATTATTCTGTATGTGATAGGGGATTCACCTACCATTGGATCTATGGAGAGATTTCTCAACTCAGTAGGTAAATTCTCAAGGAAGCCACAGATCTACTATCATAATGAGGGTCATTTTATGATAAGGTTTAGTAATCTGGAGGAAAGGGACCAAGTGATATACTCCCGACCTCACACAATGAATAATAAACCTATAATCATGAAAGCATGGACTAAAGACTTCAATGTTCACGATGAGGTATTGAAGACTATCCCATTATGGGTGAGATTTCCCAATTTGTCTCTTAACTTCTGGAGCATGAAAGCAATAAGCAAGATAGGAAGTGCTTTGGGGAACCCAGTGTATGCAGATGAATGTACTACTGGAACAATGAGGATCTCGTATACACGAATGCTAATTGAAATGGACATAACTAGGCCATTGCCTAGAAGTGTAAAATTGCAGGATCCTAAGGGGAGGCTAATTCAACAGGAGGTTGCCTATGACTGGGGAACCAACATGCTACTCTAAATGTTTGAAAACATGAAATTGTACTAAGATCAAAAGGCCACAACTACAGAGAATGATCCAACAAAAGAAAGCAGCCACAAGTAAACAGGTTTGGCTAAGAACTGATAGAATTGGAGCTAATAAAAAAGAGGAAATAGAACCAAAGGAAATGATTGAATCTGACCAGCTGGGAGAGCCAAAAGCAATAGATAAAGAAGTACAAAGGAAGGATGAAGGGTGGATTACAGTACTTGGGAAATCAGCAGCAAGGGCAGCTAAGGTCAGACAAAATAAAGAGCAGGAAGCTGCAGGAAAGAAATAGGCACAAACCTTGAAGAGCAGCACAAACTATGATGAACTAGGTCAAGGAGTGCAGGAGCGATATTATAAACCTCTTTTTATACCAATATGAGTATCATAACTTGGAATATTAGGGGGTTGAATAAAACATATAAGCAAAAGGAAGTGAAGGAGTTTATAAGAGGTAATAATAAAGCTCTAATAGCATTGGTCGAGCATAGAGTAAAGGATCACAGAACAAATGAAATAATCAAAAAAATAGCACCTGGCTGGCAGTGGATATCAAATTCTAGTACAAGCAATAAAAGTAGAATATGGGTAATATGGGATCCTAGAATTTATAATTTTGATCTAGAAGAAGTTGATGAACAATTGCAACATGGGCAGATTAGAATCATATCAAAGGCAATCACATGTGGCTTTTCAACAATATATGGTTTACATACTATCAAAGATAGACTAAGTTTGTGTAGAAAGTTGAGACAAATACACAGTTTACAATAGGGGCCCTGGTTAGCAATGGGAGACTATAATGTTGTCCTCCAGGCACAGGATAGACAGCATGGTACTGAGGTACAAGATATGAAAACAAGAGATTTTAAGGAATATATGCTTGATACTAGGATGCATGAACTACAGTATGTGGGAAGGAATTACACATGGACTAACAATCACACTTATAGTAGAATAGATAGGGGATTAGTAAATGCATCATGGATGATGATAATGCCTAATATGAAAGTCCAAGTCTTAGTGACTTTAGTGTCTGATCATTCACCATTAAAGCTAATGATAACACAAGTGCAGGGGAAGAAAAATAGAACATTCAGATTCTTCAATTGTATAGCTGATCATCCTCAATTCATACAGAAAGTTGAACAAGACTGGGAAGGAAAGAATATTGGTGGTATGATGCAAGTAGTATGGAATAAGCTCAAGAAGGTAAAGGAGGATATAAAAGAGATTAACACTCAGCATTACAAAGGAGTTGAAGAGAAAATAAAAGGTATCAGGAAGGAGCTTCAATCAGCACAGGAAGAAATGAGTTCCAATCTATTAAAGCCAGAGCTAATTGAGAAGGAAAAAGCACTGAAGGGTGATCTAGAAAAATGGGTGCTGATTGAGGAAAGCATATATAGACAAAGATCAAGAGTGAAATGGTTGAAATTGGGGGATTCAAACTCCGCTTATTTCTTTGCTCATATGAAGAAGAGGAATAATTTGAATGGAATACATATGCTAACTAGTGGCATGGGGGTTCAGCTAGTGTTGGAAGAATATATAGAGGCAGAAATCATGAGATAATACAAGAAGTTATTGGGCTCAAGAGTGGATAATCTTCGAGATGTTATTCCAAATGACATGAAAATGGGGGAAATATTGAATAGAGAACAACAACTACAGCTTATCAAGCAAGTGTCCAAGGAAGAAATATGGAAAGCAATAAAGGATATTAGTGACCTAAAAGCCCCTGGTTATGATGGGCTAAATGCAGTTTTCTTCAAGAAATCCTGGCCAACAATTGGACAGGATGAGACAAAGGCTATGTTGGAATTTTTTGAATCAGCATAAATGTTGTCACGACCCAAATCCTGAACCTGGTCGTGATGATGTCTCGTGAAGACAAGGTCAACCAGTACACCTAATTCATCCTTTTAAAACAGTTATTTAACTACAATTATCGTACAACATAGTTTAATAATACCAAATAGCGAAAGTATAGATAAAACAATGCGAAAATCCAATCCAACACAGCCCTAACCGGGGTGTCACAAGTCACGAGCATCTATAAGGATGAAATTTACATTTAAAAGTCTAGAAGTACACTGAACAGGAATAATGAATGTCATAGAAAGAAAACGGTGCTGCGAACGCTGGCAGTCACCTCGCTAAGCTCTTACAACTCTGCCTCCAAATAGCCTATACCCACTGCCGGGTGAATAAATACCTGCAACTGCACACGAGGTGCAGAGAGTAAAGTGAGTACTCCAACTCAGTGAGTAATAAGGGTGAATATCAATTGAGTAGTAAGAAATCACGTAAAGCAAGCCATCATGCTATATATGAGCAGTGTAAACACTTTGAGAAAAACAGTGAAACTATGAAATCCTTAGAAATATCTTAGCTCAGTTTAAAACCTCTTTTGAAAATGTCTTTTTCCAACAGTTAAGCAAATGAATGCAAAAAAGTAGTGCAGACAAGCACAGAAGTCATCCCCTCGGGCACAACACTCCGTTAACAGATAACGCCAAGATAACAGGTAATTATTGCAAGAAGTAGCATAAAAGCCAATGAAATAAGAGTGCGGAAATATTATGACTGATAATACAGATGAGAACAAATGCATGAGTGCAATGCAATGCATATGACGGTACACTACGTGCAGCCCGAGCCATCCATTTATTTATCATCGACGGCGCTCATTGGGGGGGTGTACAGACTCCGGAGGGGCTCCTACAGCCCAAGCGCAATATCAAGCCATCTCGTGGCATCAACTAGGCTCTCGGCATAAATATCAATATAACACTGCTGCGGCGCGCAGCCCGATCCATAAGTATCCTCACAATACAGGCCCTCAGCCTTACTCAGTTAACATAATCACATAAGCCAATCGGGCAACAATAAGGCATGATGCTCAGCCCCAAAAAATTTATGGAAATATCATTTCGAGTGTTTAAGGCATAATAAACTTGGCTGAGTTTTTAAAACAGTGGAAAATACATGACTGAGTTCAAATATATAATTAAATCAGTGAGGATTATCGATAACAATCCCCGAAGGGTTCTAATAATTGGCAAGATGCCCAAATATGACAATCAACCCAAATTATGATGATAACAAGTAGTTTCAGTCAAATACGTAGTAATTTAATCAATCGGGATGGACCAAGTCGCAATCCCCAATGGTGCTCTACTCCACACTCGCTATCCGGCGTGCAAGTCACCTCAATACAGCACTATGGTATGCAAATTTGGGGTTTCATTCATCCGTGATGTCATTTACAAATATTACTTACCTCGAACCGGCTATTTCTTTAACTCGCGACGCCTTTGACCCTCGAATTGGCCTCCACATGCGTCGAATCTATCCAAAATCAGAATGAATACGTCATAATATGTTATGGGAATAAGGCCCAATCCAAATAATCGAAAAATACCAAAATTTTTGAAATTAGCGAAAACCCGAGCATCGGGCCCACATCTCAAAAAATTAGAAAATTAACTTCATCGAATTCCTCATCTCGCCACGAGTCTAACCATACCAAAATTATCCAATTCCCATCACATTTCGACCCTCAAATCCATGATTCTTTCGAGAGGGTTTCTAAGCTTTTACCGCTAAATTCACGAATTTAATGCCAAAACTTGCAATAGATTTGAATAATATAACCAAAATTGAGTTAAGAACACTTACCTCATTGTTCTCTCCAAAAATCTCCCGAAGAATCGCCTTATCCGAGCTCTAAATCGGTAAAAATGGAAAATGGGTTCGTCCTTATTACTCACGGAAAATTGAACTATTCAACCGTGTTACTGTTCATGGGGGTACTGTTCACGATACTATTCATGGATACTGTTATGGGGATCTGTTCAAAACTACTGTTCACAAGTACTGTTTCTGCAATTTTCCTAAGTCCGAAATCACTCCGAGACACCTCCGAAACACTCTCGAGCCCTCGGGCTCCTAACCAAACACATACACTAACTCAAAAATATCCTACAAACTTAACCATGTAATCAAATCTCCAAAATAACTTCATATACCACGAATTAAGCTTTAGAATCCAAGAATTCTTTCAAATTTCATAAAACATCAAATTTTCCATTTTGAGTCTGAAACACGTCAAACGACGTCCGTTTTCAACCAAACTTTACATAAAGTGCTTAAACCATATATAAGACATGTAACGGGCACCAGAACCAAAATACGGGCCCAATACCATCACTTTTTAATCAAATTTCATTTTTATTTTCCTTAAATATTTTCAGAAAATAATTTTACTCAAAAATTCATTTCTCGGGCCTGGGACCTCGGAATTCGATGATTCTTGTTCCTATGCATCACAAATAATAATACAAACCTATTCCTTCAATCAAAACACAATTTGGAGTTCATTTGCTCAGTGTAATACCCATTTCGCTCGTTAAACAATTAATTCATGTTTCGCGTCAAAAACCCAATCGCGACTTGATAAAATTAGACCAAACTTTCCAGATCACTCCTATAATTCATTATTAAAATTTTGGAAGTCTCGAAATTAAATTTTGATATCTAGAACTAAAAATGAACTTTTGGATCATTACATGCTTATGCTCAAAACGGTTGATTTTTCCAACTAAGCCTTCCTTAACGAGACTAAGTGTCTAATTTCTTACCAAAACCACTCCAAATCAACTCGATCACACAAGATACGGATAATAAAGCAATAAGAAGCTAAAAATGGGGGACATGGAGTGGTAATTCATGAAACGGTGGGTCGGGTCGTCACAAATGTTCAAGCCTATTAACTGTACTTCCATTACCTTAATTCCTAAGTCAAAAATCCTGCAAACATTAAAGAATATAGGCATATCTCATGTTCTACAGTCTTGTACAAAGTGATATAAAAAATTCTCACCAAGAGGCTACAAAGTGTCATGGACATACTGATTGATAGTATACGGGCAGCTTTTGTTCCTGGCAGAGTAATCACAGATAATATTATTCTGAGTCATGAGCTTGTGAAAGGATATGGGAGAAAAAGGGCATCACCTAGATGTATGATGAAATTGGATATGCATAAAGCTTGTGTGAAGCAAATATTATATGCATTACCATTCCCATAGCAGTTTGTAAGATGGATCATGACTTGTATGGAAACTGTCACATATACAGTCATGATCAATGGTGCGCTAACAAATCCATTTGAGGCCAGGAGAGGATTGAGACAAGGGGACCCCCTTTTACCATTTCTATTTGTGCTTGCAATGGAGTACTTGACAAGGAAACTAAAGAAACTGGCTGAGATCCCAAACTTCAACTTCCACCCCAAGTGTGCTAAGATGCAGATCTTTCAACTTGGTTTTGCTGACGATCTTTTATTGTTTTACGGGGGAAATATTGGATCAGTTAAGATATTGTTTCAATGCTTTATGGAGTTCTCAAAAGCTTTTGGATTGAGGATTAATAAAAACAAAAGCTCAATTTTCTTTGGAGGAGTCACAAATGAATAGCAGGAGGAGATCCTAGAATTTCTACTACCAGCTAGATACATTGGAGGACCACTGAGCTCCAAAAGAATATCCATAACACAACATCAGCCACTTATTGATAAAATAGTGGGAAGAATCACTTCATGAACTGCAAAATTCTTGTCATATGCTGGGAGGATTCAACTCATAAAAAGCATTTTGTTCTCCAGTCAAACCTATTGGGCCCAAATATTTGTTCTACCCAAAGAAGATCATAAAACTAATTGAGTCAATATGCAGAAGCTTCCTATGGATCGGAGAAGGTACAGTTTTAAAAAAAGTACTACTAACATGGGAGAAAATATGCCTTCCCAAGTCAGCGGGTGGTTTTAATGTCATGAATATAACAATATGGAACAAAGCTGCTACATGTAAGCAATTTTGAAACTTATGTAAAGAGAGGAAGAAGTTGTGGATACAATGGGTACATGGTTAATATATTAGAGGAAGGAATATCTGTACAATACAGTTAAAACAAGCATCATGGATGGTAGGCAAGATCATGAAGGCACAGAAGACTATGATGGAAGCAAGATTCAGTCAGGATGATATCACAAATATGAATAGATGTTCTATCAAACAAATCTATAACAGGCTGCGAGATACGTTTGAGAAAGTAAGTTGGAGAAAAGTAGTATGTCACAATGGATGATGCCCCATATGGAACTTTATACCAACTATGACAGCGCATGGAAGATTATATACAAAGGATAGATTGCAAAAACTGGGAGTTTCAGTTGATCAAGATTGTGTTTTGTGCAACAGTGAAAAGGAGACCATACAACACTTATTCTTTGAATGTTCATATGCAAAAGTTATGTGGAGTAAACTATTAGAATGGCAAGGCATTGATAGATCACTAAAATGATTGGATGGGGAGCTAAAGTGGGCAGAGAAATGGGCTAAGAGAAGGAATGCAACAACTAAATTATACAAGATGGTGCTGGCAGCTACAATATACTATGTGTGGCAGGAAATAAATGGACGAATATTTAAAAACAAGACAGGAGGATGGGAGATAGTTTGTAAGCTGATGATCCAAAAGATACACTATCGTAGCAACAGGAAAGTAGAGAAAATTCTGCACCGATTAAATTGATATCCAGTGAAATAGATGTAGATATTAAATAGATGGGATGGGGAGAAATTAGTATGATATGTAACTATGTAAGGGTTTGATTTACTTGTAAATATTTTTTCTGGTAAATGAAAGAATTAATTACCAAAAACAAAAGATTTCAATTTTGTGTCTCGATCTCTTCCTCCCGAGAATTGTGTCTTTGGTAGCTCAATATATCTCTATTTATAGATATTTCCAGGATTATGAACATTGAATTCTCACACTTTATCCCAAGTTGGCAACTTATTGAATTTGTGTTCACTGAACTTCTTTATCTAACTTGACAACTTGCAACTTCATTTGTTTTGAAATGGTGTGCTCATAAGTTTAATTCTGACAACTTTCCATTTCAAGTTGATAAGCAGTAACTTCTTTTTCTTTTTCTTTTTTTCATTTTATTTGACGTTGGATCTTCTTTTGAGCATATGTCTTCCTTAATTGATGAATTGTTGATTATATTATTAAATATTCCTACAAAGAAAAATAAAAATATTAAAATTAAATTAATTACTTATTTTATGCAAAATATTTTTGTCTTATCAAATTCTCCCACACTTAAACGTTTGCTTGTCCTCAAGCAAAAGACTCAAATGAACATAGTAACTAAACACTTAAGTGAAATCATGAGAAGTTTTGTCAGAGAAGAATTAACTAAGACCAATCCACGAGTTCAAACAACTTTTAACCGCACTCATGTTCACCTATTGAGAACTAAAATCACAATATTTTCTAATCACAAGTGTGTCTCACCAAATAAAGAGAGATGCCCATATATCACATAATATATAGATATAAGAACAAAGAAGGGTTTATATAAAAAAACCGCTCACTCTTAACAAAGAAGTACCTCAAACTATTGAAAATTGCCAAAATCTTGACTATCATGTGGTACTCCACTAATATAGGAGTCTTTCAGTTGAGATCTTGTAGCACTTTTGAAAGGTTGTAATGTAGGCTTAGGGATGGGTAGGATACATATATATAATAGTGACCCAAATTGTCACGACTCAGATTTTCCACCATCAGGAATCGTGATGGCGCCTACTGTCGGAGCTAGGCAATCCAAACATTAAATATATTCGGATAACAGCGCAACAATAATAAGATAATGAATCTTTAAATAAAGCGGAAGTCTGTTAAAACATAAATAACTGAAAACCTAAAATACGGAAATTTAACATTTCACTACCCAAGACTGGAGTCGCTATCTCACGAACCACTAAAGAGTGCTACAAACAAGTCTGGATAGAAAATACACAGTGTCTGTCTCGGCACAATGAAAACAAACAGAAAATATGGAAAGGGACTTCGGCCTGCGAACGCCAGCTAGGCTACCTCGTAAGTCCCTGGACTGAAGTCAGTTCCCACTCAATGTACTACTGTTGTGGCCCAAAAGCTGCTCTGGTACCGTGATCTGTACAAAAAGCACAGAAGTGTAGCATCAGCACGACCGACCCCATGTGATGGTAAGTGCCTGGCCTAACCCCGACGAGGTAGTGATGAGGCTAGATAGGACTACCAATCAACCTGTGCAGTTCAATATATATATATATATATATATATATATATATATATATATGTG
>MU747669.1:13606-25673 GCA_026770625.1 Nicotiana glauca
AGTAATAAATTATAAATCTTCTCATATATGACAAAAAGAAAGCGAATATTAAATATTGGTTAATATAATTAAAAAAATATAGAACAAAAAAGTTATTCACTAACTATATAGGTACCTTTGATTTAATAGACATTTTATTATTGGGTATATCGCATTGAATTTTATTAAAGCAATACAGTCCAACAGGATCAAACAAGCTCGATAATAATTTAATTTAATTAATATTTTTTAATAGTTACCAGTTATCACAAAAGTTTCCGGTAGTTTTGTACTGAACTCTACAATTCATCTGTATAAACCCAGGAAAAACCCCAATCCGCCATAGTTACAACCTCACTCACTGCTTCTTTCAAATGAGCAGACTCAAATCCAACTACAGAAACAGTGGATACACAAATTCATCAAATGCTTTAATTTATGAACTAGTATAAGATTCTTATATATTTGTTACTGTATGTAGAGCAAAGCAATGAAAGCTCTAAACATCCGCCGCTCCATTATCTCTCTAACTTCTCTTCTCTCACATCCCACCACTACCCAAATAAACCCTAATTCAAATCTCTTCTCAACCCATTCAAACCTGAACTCAACACGAGTTAAGCCTCTAATGAAATGGCCATTGAACCACCCACCTAAACAACCCACCCCCCTCATTTCACCCCAACCCCAAAACCCAACCACCCCTAATTACTGCCCCACTACTTTCACCACCCTATGTGACCTCCTCAGTGACCCCACCATCCCACCTGGACCTATTCTTGAAAATGCATTGGATAAAGCTGGGATTTTTGAAGTAAATGAGCCTCTGTTTCTTCAACTTTTCACCCATTTTGATTCTTCACCTAAGCCTTTGTTTACCCTTTACTTATGGGCTGAGAAGAAAGAGTGGTTTAAGTTTTCTGTTACTGTGTTTAATACTATGGTTAATTCACTTGGGAAAGGAAGGGAATTTGATTCTGCTTGGAATTTGATACTTGATAGTCTAAGTTCTACTGAAAGACCCAATCTTGATACATTTTCCATATTGATCAGACGATATGCAAGGGCAGGTATTGGTTTTATTTTCCGAAAATCATACATAAAAAATGTTTAAAAATTCAATCAATGAATTAACTGCACTTCAATTTAGAAGTAGTTTGGGTTGAATAGATGTATACTGTGTGTCAATTCAGCTCTATTCAGTTCAATCCCTCCTGAAAAATTTAGTATTCGGGGGATTGGCCGTCAATCTGCTGAAATCCTCCTCGTTTATCCATAGTTGAGATCAGCTATGCTTGCAATAGGCAAATTCATGGTGTTTTTTACTGTCAAATTTCTTTGTTAATTTACTTCTGTTACAATCCCAAGTTCGGATTCAGCTAAAAATAATTGAAATATCTAAAAATAAATTTATAAAACAACAACAACAACAACCCAGTATAATCCCACTTAGTGGGGTCTGAGGAGGGTAGTGTGTACGCAGACCTTACCCCTACCATGCGGTAGAGAGGCTGTTTCCAAATAGACCCCCGGCATCCTTCCCTCCAAGAACTTCCCACCTTGCTTTTGGGGAGACTCGAACTCACAACCTCTCAGTTGGAAGTGGGGGTTGCTTACCATCAAAGCCAACCCCTCTTGTCGTTTAAAAATAGATTTATAAAAATGTGTCTAAATTATGAGAAAATATGTGGAAAACCTACGGGGTATTCCGAGAAGGAGAAAATATTGATCAAGAGGAGAATCCGAGGATCGAAAAAGAAAAGGACTAGCATGAAAATTTCTATCTACAAAGTATTCCATTTTCTTTGATTTCACCCTAACTTTTGTTTAGTTTCAGAAATCATTGTATCTCTTCATAAAATAAATTATTGCATCTATCCCGAATTTCTCTATTGAGTTTGGTCAATGTATCCAGAGTCATTTGACCAGATCCGGTATAGATTCCACACCCACACCCATGTTGTGTCGACACTGTGGCACCGTAAATGAAGAGTCCGAGCAACTTAGAAAGGCGCTCATATGTTCCATAATTTGATCATGTTCGGACTAAAAGTGACATGATAATTCATTTCTCTTACTTATAATATAAGAGAGATGTATCACATGTTGAATTTTAACTTGGATTTATTGGAGTTAGTCATAATGCCAAATTGCCTTTCTTTTTCTATGTTTTATTTTTCCTTGTATTTCTGAGTTATCCACTAGGTCAGTCTGGTTGGTTATTTGCTCCTAGTTTTGGTGTAGTAGCTATATTTTGATTCATCTCGGTCAAGCCTCTTTGAAATTACATCCTTATCTCTCGTCTACCTCGAGTTGTCCCGCTCCTTTGGCAGTTAAATTAGCTCACTTCAAGTAGCATGTATTACGTTCGAGGTCTCTCAGAAATGGTTTGCTTCGTTTGTGCCATTGTCGAAATGAAATGATTTGCTTTTCCCGTAGGTTTCTTCAAAACTCTAACTTTTCTGTTTTCTTCTCACCTCATCCCAGAATTGTGTCATGGGGTCGAGCCCGAGAATTTTAACCATGCGATAGATCTGTGAACGTAATTGGTTCGGTTCTCCACTTCAATGATAGAAAATGGTATTGATCAAGTTGACCTTCTAGGGGATCTTGCATGTGCAAGCTGCAACCTGCTACCAATGGTCTAAATGGTTAATCTAATGAGTCAATTCTCAATGCGATGCATCCATGAAATGGGACGAAGACCTGTCAGGGCTTACTCTACTAGTCGCTCAGTTTGGTCTCGCTCCCTTCCGGCACTATTCTTCCCCACTAAAAAAAAGCGACTGAGAATCTAAGGCATTGAACGTAAAGCCAACTGCATACTTCATCTGGGGTACAGTTTCTTGCAAGAGAGAGAGAGAGAGAGAGATGCTGCTATTATCTTCAATTCTTCTCAAGTGATTTATAAGTCAGTTCATTTGGAATCTTTGGCCACTTGATATTTGGTGCACATATGTAAGTTCTAATCATCTGATGAGTACTGTGATCCTTTTGTCTTTGCAGGTATGCTCTTACCAGCAATTCGAACATATGAGTTTTCTTCAAATATAGACTTTTTACATGCTGCGGGCTTGGAAAACAACTTATTTGAGATACTATTAGATTCTTTATGCAAAGAGGGGCATGTGAAGGTAGCTTCTGAGTATTTTTATAGACGAGAAGGACAAGACTCAAATTGGTCGCCATCTATTCGGCCCTATAATATATTGTTAAATGGATGGTTTCGATCAAGAAAGATCAAGAAAGCTGAGCGGTTGTGGGCTGAGATGAAAAAGGAGGGCATAAAACCTAATGTTGTAACTTATGGTACCCTTGTCGAAGGATTATGCCGGATGCGGAGAGTTGAGATGGCAATTGAATTGATTGGTGAGATGAAAGAGGAAGGAATTGAGCCCAATGCAATTGTCTACAATCCAATAATAGATGCATTAGGAGAAGCTGGGCGGTTCAAGGAAGCATCAGGAATGATGGAGAGGCTATCGGTTTTGGAATCTGGTCCAACTCTATCGACTTACAATTCGTTGGTGAAAGGTTTCTGCAAGGCAGGAGATCTTATCGGGGCTAGTAAGATTCTTAAGATGATGATAAATATAGGTTTTATGCCAACAGCAACAACTTATAATTACTTCTTTCGGTACTTCTCCAAGTTTGGGAAGATTGAAGAAGGCTTAAACCTCTATACCAAGATGATTGAATCTGGATACGTGGCAGATCGACTAACATACCATCTGCTGGTAAAGATGCTATGTGAGCAGGATAGATTGGATCTGGCAATGCAAATTATCCAAGAGATGAGGGCAAAGGGTTTTGATTTGGACTTGGCTACAAGTACCATGCTTATACATTTGTTCTGCAAGATGCATCGATTTGATGATGCTATTGAGTGGTTTCATGACATGATTCGTAGAGGACTAGTTCCTCAGTATCTTACATATCAGAGAATGTGCAATGATCTCAACAAACAAGGAATGACTGAAAAGGTACAGAAACTTAGAGACATGATGGTTTCTACACCCCCCTCTGAGAAGTTACCCAACACATATATTGAAGATGGAGACTCTTCGCATACGAGAAGAAAATCCATCATTGAGAAAGCTGAAGAAATGTCAGATATATTACAGACATGTCGAAATCCAAGACAGCTTGTCAAGCGTAGAACTCCAGTTGAGAACGCTGTGCTAAGTGCAAACCAGCTTATAGAAAATATTAGTAAACGGGTGGAATTGGTTTAGTCAACGTTGTGATTTCCTATGTATATTCTGTAATAGATTCAAAGGTCTTACTCTTGGTCATGTGCATAGTCCAGCACAATATGCTTTTGTATCAATAAAATTCTTACTTGTCAAAAAAGTATATTTGTAAACTTAGGTTTTATAAAGTTCGGAAAGCAACCAATATGTGATGGATCTTTTGTCGTGCACGGACTTCGTAAAAATTGCGGGGGGCGCCTTATTTGGTCGCCCCTTTTAACTTATATCCATTTTTTTAAAAATTTTTAACTTGTACACACTTTTTAAATAACTTCAGCTTCCTTTCTCCTCCGCCTTCTCCTCCTTCATTTTCTTTTTTAGTCTTCTACAACGATGGCTTCAACATTGCTCTCTTTGATTAATGAAGCTAAAGCAAATATACTGAGGAAGCGAGCTTTCACCCATTTACATACGCAAAAACTTCAGCATCCCTGGAACATATTTAAGAAGGCTATATTTATATATTATTAATAACATTGCAAGCAGCTAACTTTCTGCTGCGTGCTACAGATGAGATGACGACTTTAGACACAGAACATATGTGCAGCTATTGACAGAGATACAAAGATGCTCACCCACGATCTAAGAGTTTTGAAATTGGATTTTGGATGTAACTTCGATTGCTCTGGCTGAAAGTTTATTACAATGGTAACTTTGAACTCTAGGGAAAATGGACTGCAAAGATGATTATATCAGCAAATATACCAAGTGAAGTTTCCCAGTTGCAACACAAAAACTTTAGTTCTAGAGCTGAAGTTTTCCAGTTACAACACAAAAACTTTGTCAGTTACAAAACAAAAACTTCAGCCCTAGAGCTGAACTTCAGGCCCGTCTACTAGAATGCTGAAGTTTTGCGTGATTGCCTTTGCTACTTCAGCCCCGTGTGCTGAAGTTATGCGAAAAAGCGGGTACACTTGCAATTTTTTTTGCAAAGTGAGCACAAGTTCAAATGTGACACAAAAA
This sequence comes from Nicotiana glauca, assembly GCA_026770625.1. Taxonomy (NCBI): domain Eukaryota; kingdom Viridiplantae; phylum Streptophyta; class Magnoliopsida; order Solanales; family Solanaceae; genus Nicotiana; species Nicotiana glauca. Next base: position 18,802 of record MU747669.1, read on the forward strand.
GCGGGTATAGATGCAAATGCACAATGCTAAGCCCTTCTCCGATTAACTTGTGTATGGATACTTCTGAATGCTATTGGTCTTTCAAAGATATTAAAGGAGTTGCAGGCTAGCTCAATGTAGGATGCTGGATCATACTTTGAACTTGAACAATAAATTGGTTTGCTGGAACGTGGTATGAAGAGTAACATAAGGTACTATATATGCCAGAACTTGAAAAGTTGCACAATCATTCTGTTTTCAATTTGAACAAAGATCGATTTACCACTTTCTACTAATTTTTTTCTTACGTCATTTTGCAAAATCCCTTTTCGTGTACGACTTCTTTTCCTTTTTTCCTAAATATGATTAGACAATACTCTAAATTGTGGCAGTAGCTGTTTGGAGTTGCATTGATTGTAAAGCTGTTTGTTTTAAATCTTTTATTTGGCATATCTGTGAACATTTCATGATCCGATGGAGTTTATTTCTAAAAGGATTTCTGCATATAATACACCAGCAAAAATGATAGCGGGGATGCTTTAATTCTCAGGAATCAAAAGAATCGAGATCCAAATTTTAACATTTTGGTCAAGGTTGCATTGTTTCCATTGGCTTACAAGGGAGTTCTACACTGATTTAAATATCGCAGGGGAGAGAACCAGAAAAACATTACATTAGCAGTCGACGGAAAGATGACAGTTGCAAAACCCGGAAATTAGTCCACAAATAAAAATAAGCTCATCAGCCAGATTTGGAGAACAATTTTTGGAATCACGCCATGTATGAAGATGGCGTACCATCAGGGGGTCAACCCGCTTGATTCCCACCTTTCTTTTCCTTGCATTCTTTCTATTTCATCTCAGCGGAGTGAACGCAAAAAAGACTAAATGAAAATCATAGCAAAATCTGCAAAGAACTTGTGAAATCTATCGCCGCCTCATTCCACGACCGCGACCACCTCCACGCCCTCTCCCGCCCATAGCGCTTGCAGCGGCATCTCCTTGTGCACTCTCAGACTGCAATTTCAAAGGAGATAGGAATTACTTCCAGCCAAGTAAGGGCGCATACAAGTACGATGAACATATCCAACACAAGCAAAAACAAAATCTGATGAGCAAGATCAAAACCTAAAGTAATCCACAAAGCTTCACCTAAAACAGCACCGAAATTGCGGACACTAGCTTACACTAATTTGATCTTTTTAGATCCAGAAACTCTTAGACAAAAGCAGAGGTAGTCTGCATGTTATCCCTTCAGCTTGTCAGGAAGCCATAGCTCCTCAAAGAACCAGCCTTTTTTAAAATCTTAGATACTGTTGTAAAGGGAAGAAAATTAAGAGATAAGGGACGCTCCCAAGGCTATCGTCTAGTGGTAGAGCAGCGCATCATGTGGGTTAGATGCATGTCACGAGTTCGAACCGAGCCACAGACAAGAGCCTGGTATTGAAGAGGAAAACTGTAAAGGAACAGGCTCATTATCCACCAAGTTTCGAACTTTACGCCAACTTGCCCTCGGGGGTTTCTAAGTTATCAAAAAAAAGAAGTTGAGAGTCGTAGGAGCACTCAAAAACACCTTTGCACATTACAGTTGCGTCTCATCTAGCTCAGACTGCAAGACTTGAGTGAAAGGACTGCTTTGACTTAGTCAGCCTAAGGCTAAATGACACCATACAAAGTTTCTCTCCATCCACATCTTTGTTATTTTTCCTTTTCCACTATGTTTTGTTGGAGTAACAAGGAATCAGATAAAATCCTGACACCTGCCCAGTCCTAAAGTGCAAAGTACCAACTAACCTTGCCACTAAGACTTGGCTGCAAGGATCTTAAGTCCCGCCCTTAGTCAACAAAATTCAGAAGAGCTACTGCATCATTACTAGGTTGTTTTTTTTTTCAGCAAGAATTGTTGAGCAACTATCAACAGAAAAGTGCGACAAGGGGAGGCAGGAAAATTCCTGCAACATGGGAAGTTGCGAATTTTGTTGTGATTCTTAAAGCAACTTAACCTTGAAGACAAAAAAAACAGAAAAAAAAAATGGTGACTTGCAAAACCCAGTATGCACTGTCTATTATGTCCATTGTGGTAGACAAACTGGGAAGAAGGCTGTTCCACAAAGTCGAAATTACCTTAGGATTCTTCACTGTCTCATCTACACTCAGAATGAGGCATGCTGCTTCAGTGGCTGCATTGATGGCATTTATCTGGACAAAGTAGAAATCGTTTGTAATGTATTTTTAGGAAACAAGAATAACCTACGAAAAAATTGACGTTTTAGATTATTTTTTTTTGGATAAAGTAATTTTCATTAAAAAGCTGATGCTTTAGTAAAAACAAGAGCCAAAAGATGAGTGGTTGATTAATAACAAGCTAAACTAAATTTATCAACAAAAGAAAGAAGTGAATGTAAATAACCTTCACGACTGCTGGCTCCCAAACAAAGTGGGCAAATGAATCAGCAATGCCCCCAGTATTGATGTCAACTCCATAAGGTGCGCCCTCACCTGTCCAGCATAGTGCATTATCATTAAGGAGCATGCATTTTTCCCCTTTTTTGGACGAAATCATTACAACTGAATACACAAAGAAAAGAACCCAAAAAATATGCCAAAAGCCATCCCAGAAAAACTATCAACCCTCGTAAAAGCGGCTAGCACACTTGGAAACCTAAGAATTTCTACCGTTCCTACTAGTACTTTTCAATGAGTTACTGTTATTATATATCCCCAAAAAAATTGGTATGCATACCAGATGGAAGAGCGTGTTTTTGTCTGAGCTTGTTCAGCACATCAGTTGCATCAAAACCAGCATTATCACATAGCTGACGGGGAATAATCTGCATTATGCCAGTGCTGAATTAATAAGGTATCACAAAATTGAACACATGCTCTATAAGGAATAGAAGACACATTTCAAAATGACCAAGTTCCATAAAACCTCAGAGAAAGCAATATCAAGAAATTGTCCACAAAAAGAACACCAAGGACTATCTCAAAGACCTACTAGCATCGGCAGCCTTAGCTAACTAAGAATGATGATAAAATACAGACAAATCTTTTACCAAGTAAGAGAAGCAATATCAATATCTTAAAGAGTTTTTACAGCAAGAAACAATATGCTTCTGTTGGAATCAAACAAGCCAATTCTTTGGTAAAAATACATTTGACCAACAAAGATTAGCTCATTAAAAGCAGATCTATATAAAACCAATTATCAAATTAGGCTAATGCAAGAAGGCCCAGGACACAACCAATGATCGAAGTAGACTAGCTTGGTAACATACACCAAAGTAGAGGAAAGTGATTTTATGATAAAGGGAAAGCACTAATCATAAGACCTTTGAGAGTATAAAAGTGGCAAGGAAGGAGAAAACAATTAAAATCCCCTCAAGCTGCCCTCTACATCCACCGTGCACGGATTCATAATTCCTGAAGTCTTGCACCACAGAGAAAAGATAAAGCACCATCCACCAAGCCACATTGTCAGGGTTTCTGGCATATACCAGTCTGAAAATAAATCCTAGCATTTAATGAAAAGACCACTAGCATCTATTTCTTATTATCAGGGTTTCTAGCATGTAACAGTCATCCTTGCATTTCTCTGACCAAAAAGACCACTAGCATCTATATCTGCACCTTTTTGTGATATTGATGGAGCATCTATTTCTCCTTTTCTCCTAGGTAACTTGATAAAGCTAGCAAATTATGTTGGAACCTTATCGCGAAAGTGAAGGATATATGGTAGCGAAAATTCCAGATATTGGCAATACATTCAAATAGCACATACAAATTCCAGACGTGACACAACATCAGCATACATTTAGCTAATTCTACGAAAAAACAGAAAATAATATCTCTGTTAAAACAAAAAGAAAACCTACCTCAAGAGCTTTTGCATAAGAGTTTATAAAGAGCTGAGATTTCCCTTGAATTGTCCGAGCATGATGCCTCAAGAAACGACTTATTTCCATCTGCATCCAAGGGTTCTCTCAATCAACAAGGTATAGTTATTATCACAGTGAAATCTTTCTTGGAGATTGTAGAACGTTCTTACATCTATAGCACCACCTCCAGGAACGACCGTAGAGTTTTTCAAAGCCCTCCTGACAATCATAATAGCATCATGCAAGCTTCTCTCGGATTCCTCTATGAACTACAGATCATTAGAAGACAAAATCAGGAGCAAAGAATCGAATAATAGTTGTATGCATAACTGAAGTGATGAAAAACCTGATCTGCTCCACCACGAAGGACAATAGTGGCGGTCTTTCCCGAGGGACATCCACTGAATATATTGAATCTCTCATTTCCGACTTGCTTCTCCTCAAAAATCTCACAAGAACCGAGAACCTAGATAATAATCCAGTTGGTTAAAGTAAAAGTTATTGACCAAAATCCGATATAATTCAACCATGTCATGGGAGGTGTCTACAAGTAAGATTATGGGTAACAGGGACAAGGACAAAACCTCATCAATAACATTGTTCACAGTTGTCTGTACTGTTCCCCCAGTGGCAGCTGCTACCCGCTGCAGATCCTCTTCAGCGACACGACCAGCACAAAATATATCTCGATCTGCAAAATACTGGGCACATAAAAGACATAAAGAATATTACTCATAATCCTCACAATTATTTCCTAGAGCCCAAATAAGCATCAGTGAGATGATTCTGACAGAAATGTAGCCTTAATCAGATGATGGCACTAAAACCCCAACGTACATTCAACTCTTCTTTACATTTCTTTGCAACAACAAGAAGGTGAACAAGCCATTTCAAAAACTTGGAGTTCAGTAATTATACATCAAGACAACCCTGTTTTTCTGATCAAAATATCAACAGTTTATAAGAATTTTATCAACTAAACGGAAAGCACCAGATGGAGAGAGACTATAATGTCTACTTTCCCTCACAGAAACTCTGTCAATTTCTAGATAATTTGGCTCGTTGTCAAATTACTGACACCTCCCTCTACAACCAAAATTAAGAGGGTGGCGGAGGCACAATGAGACAAGAAAAAAAAGAAGGAAAGAAAGAGGATGGTGAGGGAGGCACTCAATCTTTGTTCATTAAGCATATTTGACATTTTTAAACATATTTGATATTACGGAATAAACTACCATGACTCAAGAAAAATCGGCACAACTATATCTCCCCAAAGATCAAGCTACAACATTTACTGCCTCTACTTACTATCTCTCTAAATTATAGTTCTCCGAGGAATCCATGTGAAGGTAAGATTATTAATCAAAGGAATGGACCGTAAGGCAAGTTTGTATCCAACCTGTGTGGCAAGATCCCCTATAGCAAGTCGAGACAACACAACTTTGGCCCCACTCTTTACACATTTATCCAACTTGTCATAAATGATATTCCACTCTGCATCAACAATTGACTGATATTGTGCTGGATCTGAAAGCCTATACAGAAGATGATTAGGTGGAACAAGCACACACACAGAACACTGCAACTTATGAAAGAAAATACTAAATTGGACAAATTACACATTTCTTCTCAAACAAAATCAGAAGTATGTCTGAAACATCCTACCTTATCTCTGCATTTTCCTTTTCTGATTTTAGCTCTAACTCTATGTTCAGCAAAAGTATCTTGGGGTCTACAAACTTTTTTGGCTGCTGTTCAAAACCAGCATAGGAGAACGTCTTCTTAAAGGCAACACCATTTACAAGGAACGAATCCCGCATATTACCTCCAGGCACCTACACATCAACAACAGGGAGAAAAAGAAAAGGGCAGAAAAATATTAGATAAAAGCTTGAATAGCCAATATAAAAATTTTATGTAGTCTCTAATTAAGCTATAATCAGAAGGCATATATGCTCTTCATTTGCTCAGAGGTCTATCTTCAATTTACACAAAGAATCATTACTTTTTTCTTCCACACCCTAACACATATCAAAGAAAAATAATTAAGATATTGGCAAAAACAGTGGCAACATAGGACAACATTGTCGAACCTTTTCTACTTTCTTCTTTTATTGGTGAACCTTTTTTTTCTTGCAATAAGTTAGATTCAATGATATTCTCTAATTTAATGCTCCAATATACTGATATCCACTAAAGCAGTCTGGGCTACAACCATATGTCTAGCATATTGCAAATCTTTCTTCTTTTTCCATAGCAGTCAAAAGTGAAAAGTGCAGAAACGCGCTAAGTTTATTGGGGGGTTTAAGCATAAAGTGAAATTAAAGTATGAGCTTTAATGAATAAAGGCACTAATGAAGAAAGATAACATATATGTAATGCAAGAGAAATAACTACAAACAAAAATAACCATAATTAAGTGAAATATATGAAGTAGAAACCATGTCAATCAAGTTTAAAAACAATTTTAAATTTTGGATCTCGATGAAAGATGTTTTTATTTTTTTTTTGGAGATAGATTTCCCATCAAAATTTTGATTTACTATCCCTGATCAATAAATATTCGTTCATAACATTCTTAAACAACCAATATAATCGGCTTACCAACTATATATGTCTAGTACAACTATCTTAAAGACTGAGCTCATGAACAATGAGATGCATGCCTTAAACACCTAAGTGCCTAAACTAAAATGCTGCCTAAGTGAGGTGAAGTGCATGGTTTTTGTTTTAACTTAGCTACAGCACTTAAGCGCGCCTCAAACGAGCTCTAAAAACTGTTTTTCCTTCTCTACTAGGTTTGCTTTATTTTCAGGGAGACTGAAGAGGATGTCAGCTCCCCCTTTATAGCAATGTTTAGCAGTAACATCTCAACTTAGATTTGCCAATGTTTCAACAATTTTGTTACTACAGAGAGCACCCAAAAGGGGTAACTATTCCACTATACATTATCAGCAAGTTAAATGGAGTATGCAATTAAGCTTGTAAACCATCTTTGGGGGGGGGGGGGGGGGGG
>MU747669.1:27484-58291 GCA_026770625.1 Nicotiana glauca
TAACAACTCAAAGGGGCCTCAAAGCGTTAAACTCTTAACAGAAATCTTATTAGTAGCGAATATGAAAAGAGCAGGGAAACAGTACTTTAAAAAGAAAAGGAGCCGCACCAAAAATTTCTATACATTCATAGCTTATATATTAAACAAATCATGAACAACATTCAGATGGATACTCAGATAAATATAAGCTCTAAAATGTTCTCTGATTTATGAAAGTACCAGACTACCAGTTAAGCAAAATTGAACCAAAAGGCCAACATCACAAAGTCCGAAATTAAGCAACCAAAGCCTTATAAAAAAAGTCAGTTGCTAGATTGTATACCTTCTTAATTCCAATCATGTTCAGCCTATCATCGTCTCCGATTGCAAGAACGGCATCCACAACCATGGGTGCAAAGAATTCCTTTTCCCCTCCAATGAGCTTCGATGACAGAGTCGTAGCAGCACACTTTCCAAGCAGACTTTTCTTTTCTTCCAAACTTTTTCCCTCAATGCTAACAGCCAATTCTTTTACCTTCTCTATTGCCTATATAATCAATATCAAATTACTCAATGAACTATGATGACTAAACCATCTGCACCCTCCTGGGACAGTGAACAGAGCAAAAAAAGCAGAGAGACAGAGAGGAATGAGCAAACAGGAGAAGGAAAAATCTACCATGTTAGAAGCAGTTCGGTAACTGCGAATAAGATTTTGAGGGTGGACACCCTCTTCAATAAAAGGCTTGGCTTCCTTCAAAAATTCTCCTGCAAGCAAAACAACTGTAGTGGTTCCATCACCAACCTGCAGACATGGACAAGGCTCTAGAAGTGAAGAAGGGGTCGAGGGGATCCGTATATGTTGTTCAGGTCGATTCAAAAATACTGAAATAACTCAAACTGAACAATCATAAAACAATCTTATAAAACAGCTTACTGGATTCCATTCAAGCAAAAGACCTAATCAACAAGCTATGGATTTACATAGTAACATATAATAACATATAGTAATTGCAATACCATATCTTCAATTGTTAGTTTACTGTCCTATTCTCCAAATTTTTACAAGAACTGAAACATTTGTGGATAAGCTGCAGGTTATTCGACGGATCACACAAAAGAGCACTGTGGTTATTAGATATTACGCTCAATAAAAGCCCGAGAGATATGATCACCATAGTTATTAAAAGATGAGTTTATAACATTTACTTCTCTCTAAGCTTCTCTAAGCCAAAAGCAACTTATTGCGAGGTTAGGACAAGGAAGCCTAGGTGAACTTCGTAATGTGTTTTCTGCCGTCTCTTCACCTTTCTTCCCTCTTGCTATAATGCACTTTTTTTCATTTTCAAAGCAGCTTCCTTTTCTTTATGACATTTCAACCTATAGCCGTGACCTAGATTGTCGGCTTGGAAGCCAATTCCAAACAAAATTCCATATAAATCACACTTTTTTTCTTCTTTTATCTCTTTTTCTTTTTTTCCCTTATACTTGTTAATATCTAAAACTGTAAAAAGGAAATGATTGTGTCCTCCTCCGCATTGAGTGTGATCAGTTGGCCAGATAATGATACAAGGAAGCTGCTTTCTTTATATTTATTTTGGTGTCGGGGTAGGGGGAACTCGAGAATGTATTATCAGCAAAAGAAGTGCTTGTACCTTTCAAGATGAAACAACATAATAGCACCACATGATATCGAATGCCATGGGAGACATGTCTACTATCCCACTACTTTCATGTGAACCCGTACTCACAAACTTTTAAATTCAACCCCTCCCCCCCCCCTCTCCCCCTCCCACAACAAAAAATGACTTGCCAGTTGCCTCTACACTGATGCCCACCTGCTTTCATATCCATGTAAATTGACAATATAGATGCCAAACCAACAATAAGTTTCCATATGTCTGCGTGAGTCTAAAGTTGCAATCAGCGAAACTAGGTGAAATATTTTTGTCACCAGGCCCCAAGACTATCCAATACGCCAATATTGTGGTTAACGAAGGTAATTTGATGTAGGATCTCTACATTCAAAGGAATTCTTCAAGACAGTCAATCACGTCATTCTCCCTTATAACAAGGCCCTCACTTCATAATTGTTTTACTACAAAACATGTGGCAACCTACTTTCAGACCCACCTTTCTTTATTACCTTGGCAGAAGAACCAGCTGACATGAAAATTTATCAATTAAAGAAGAGCAGTCTACTGCATCTTGTTCAAAGTGGCTCAAAACAAAAGATCAGGTCCGCAGTTCCTTAAATTTGCTTCCAAGGAAAATCCACATGATCTGAAGAAAAGAAATGCTAATAGATTTCTAGAGCTTAACTAAACATTCACTTTCTTTCTTTCTTCTTTTTTCTTTTCTGATGATAAGTACTTAACAAACATCCTTCGCACCCTACCATATTCTAGCTCTTCGGCTCAAAATTCTTTTATCAACTTTATCTTCTAAAAGAGCAAGTATTTAGGAGGAAGACCATAAATCTAACAGCCAACACACATTTTCCAATACTAAGCATTTCCCAAGCTCATAAGTTCTACACTGCACATACAGTCCAACTTATGAGCCACATCCTATGTACATTTGAAGTAAAAGCACTGCAATCGACTTTGAATCTCAGCATTACACTATTCAACTGATGTTATAATAGCAACAAATAAAAAGAATGCTGAGGCAGCAAAATTACAATTTACAGCATACCTCAGAGTCTTGGGACTTGGCGATGTCAACAAGTATTTTCGCAGCAGGATGTATTATGTCTAGAAGCTTCATTATAGTGGCACCATCATTCGAAATAGTCGTGTTTCCCTTTTCGTCGTGGATCAGCTTGTCCATACCCCTAGGACCAAGGGTGGTACGCACCACATCAGCCACAGCCATACATGCATTAATGTTGCTCACCAACTGTGCCTTCCCTTGGGACGTATCAGTCCCTTCCTTCAGCAATATGATCTGAGGTTGCTGTTATTCCAAAAGACACATCATCAGATCAGAAATGATTTAGAAGAATAAAGGGAACAATAATAAACGAAAAAATAGACCAGTAACACATAAATATGTCCAATCAATTGTGCCTCATTTCCAAATTAGTTGGAGTTGGCTATGGAATCCTCTGTATCCCCTCTGCTCTACCTGGGTCTGTTTCATTCCAATACTAATAAAAAGAGTTCTTCTAAGACAAATTAGTAACAATAGGACAACCTGGCAACAGAAGTCTGCACATTCTAAACAATCATATTCACTAACCCCTGACCTTCACAGTTTCGAACTATCACATTAATCAGCATTAATCTGAACTTACTGCGGACAAACTAAAGAATAAATGTAACAAATGTTCAGCTGTCTCGATCAAAATGTAGGCTTTATTGAATTTAATAGTTGAAAAAAGCATTAATAGTTACAAATAAGGGTGGATTTGCATAGTTGGCAACCTCAGCTGCCACATCGACTGCCTTGAGTACGTTGTCTATCTTTGTTTACCCACTCCCACACACACACACGTACTTAATATCCTGGATCCACTTCCACTTCACCTTGTTACACATTTTTGAGAAATTTAAACCGTTGAACTCAGATTTGTTCTTTAAAATGAAATGTTGCCTACATTTCTCGCATTACCGGGCACTAGTCGGAGCATTTTATTCCTTTAGTAATCAGAATGAGCATTAACAGAGTGGAAAAACAAATCGAGGCTTACCATCATAGACGCCATTGTTGATGGCGAGAGAGATTAATTGAGCGAGAAAGTAGGCTTCTTGGTGAGTTAGCAAATGGCCGAAGAAGCAAAAGCCTGGGTACAAGTGGAACTTTCTAGGGTTTTTCCCTACTCGCTAGGGTTTATACTTTTTCTAATTCGTTCGCTAGCAAGTTATAAGGGGGAAAAAAACTTTGCTACATGCGCCACATCATAGTTTTACAGGTTAGGTTTTTTTTTGTTGGAAACAGGTTAGGTTAAGTAAGAATATATGTTGGAGACTTGGGAGTAATGATTAATTAAAATGAAGTGATAAATTTTATGTAAAAAAAATACTGTGTCATACACTTAGGTAAAAAATTATCACAGGTGTTTACGTGGACTTTCCTCGTTTAACCATAGTTAGTTAATAAAGTATTTAATATTTTCGCCTTATTATACATGATAAGTCAATATAGTTTGATGGAAACAAATAAATTTTTACTTTTATTATTTAAATTTATATTTAATTAATATGTATATAGTATTCTCTAAATTGTGGTGAATCAGTTTGTTTAGTTACCTCTTGTGTGTTAATTGATCTTACAAAATACTCACTATGTTGGTGAAGCTAAGATTTGTATTTTATGGGTTTAGGATTCTACCCTTTTGTCATCAATATATTTGATGTATGTTGAGTTACAAGCAAATGCTGTTACTTAGCCACTTGGGCTTCTTCTCTTCTTTTCTCCTTTTTCTTTATTATTGGGCCCAGAAGCCCACCGTGTATTTATTTAGGAAATTTTTTTCTTCTTATACCATATATAAAATTTTATTACAAAAAATATGCACAGTTTCTAATTTACCTGTCTTGTTCACATTTTTCCTACAATTATTATACCATTCATTAAATACTAATTATTAGTAAATGAATCGTCCTAATTAGGCATGCTAAAATTCAGGAACAGAATATTCTAATTGATTTAGCCACAAATCAAATCTGTTCAAAAGCTCAATTCGTCGAAATCAAATTTGTTTAAAAGCTCAGATCTGTTCTTCGATATTTTCGCTTAAGACACAAATCAAAAGCTCAGTTCGTCGAAATTAGAAGCTCAATTTCAAATTGTAGAAATCAGTTTTGTAAAAGCTCTGATCGTCAACATTCTCTCTACGTCTCTCTCTATTTCTCAATCGCAAATTTCAGTAATACAAAGCAAATGAAAAAGGAGCATCAATTCTACTATTGACAACCATTAAAAAGCTTGAAAGCTTTGAATTCAAATTTGGGTTTTCAAAAATCATTATTTGTTTGGATTGGATGTTGTTGAAAATAATCGGGAATATGATTTAGAGTTTATGTCTTAATTTTGAGGGGTTTTGGTGAAGATTAGACTTGGTTTTGACTGATATTTTGTAAATAAATTGTAGATAATTCGTATTCTAATTGTAGATGCTTTGTTTTCTGTTTTCACAAATCAAAAGCGACTAAAACTTCTACAAATCTTCTGCAAAAAATCAATTATGTCGAAAATCCCAATTAAACTACAATCGAATGGGAATTAGGATATTAAAATTTAATATACCCAGTTTGTGAATATTTTGTAGATGAATTGTAGAATATTTGTATTCTGGTTGTAAATGCATTGTTTTCTGTTTTCATAAATCCAAAACGACTAAAACTTCTACAAAATCTTCTACAAAAAATGCAATTAGGTCGAAAATACCAATTAAGCTACAATTGAATGACCATCTTTACAGTAATCAACCAATTAATGAAGATAACTATAATTATGGGTACTATACTGTAAAAGTAAGTCTTGGCACACCACAACAAGATTATCACTTAATGTTGGATACTGGCAGCGAATCGAGTTGGGTACGTTGCCAATCTTGCACTAAAGGTTGCAAATCAGACGATCCTCTGTACGATACTTAAAACTCTTTGACATGTACAAATAGTTCATGCAATGGTATATTTAATGTTACTTATGGTGATCACTCATATGCAAATGGTATAGAATTGGTATGGAGATACTGAGATATACGAAAATCCTTTAATTAAGGAGTAAAAAATATCTCATTAATTATACTCTTAATTAATTATGGTATATAATTGGTAATTTGGTATACTAAGTGTAATTAAATCAAACCCTGAACATTGAGGGTAATAAGGTTTCCTATATGGCATATGAATGTAAAAATTCCTTTATTTAGTTACACTATAGCCAGTTGGGACTTGGGATTATTATAGGAATTTTTACCTCCTATAGCAAAGGTTAATACCTCATTTATTTTAAATAAATATCATTTAAAAAAATTATATTCTATAGATACCTTTTAAGGTTTATAGCAAAATATTTAAATATGGTTACCTCCTAACACTAAGTCACTAAATACGCTAATCAGTTACACTTTTTTCTTTCTCTTTTTACTTTGATACATCCCATTCTCTTCTCCCATCCCATTAAAATTTTCGATCTCCTCCTCCTTCCACCGAATTTGTGCAAAGCCTACTTCAGAGATGTTGATTTCAAATTGTAAATCTAGGTTTTTGTTTAAAGATTCAGTACGTCAATTCCCGGTTATTTGAAGAAAGAAAAAAGTAGAAAGAGTTGGTTAAAGTGCCAAAATTTTGAAAGAAGAAAGCTTTTATATATTTGTATGCGTAAAGATTTGGATTTCTGGTAGGGGTGCTGGGCTTTATGGAGAGAGTACAATAGTTATGGCTGATTTGAAAGAAGAAAGCTTTTATATATTAGTTTTCAAAAGTACAGTAGTTATGGCAGATTCATTAGTACCGTGGCAGATTCATTAGTACCGTGGCAGTACAAGGCGAAAGGAAACTAGGGTTGGTTCTTGAACAAACACGATAGAGTATTGGGCTAAGCAACTTGATTTTTTATTAATATATTTCAATGTATTTTCATATATTCATCGTAATTCAATGTATCTCGTTGCATTTCATGTATTACATTGTATTCACTATATTTTTTTCTCATTGTATTTCAATGTACCCCGTTGTATTCTATGTATTTCATTGTATTCACTGTCTCGCTATATTCCATGAATGTATTCATAATTTTTTTATAATTAATTTAGTTTATGTATTCAGATGTATTATATAATTTCTCTGAAGATTGCTATATTTTTTGGAGTATTTTTCGGTTGAGAATCTTTTTTATAATTGAAGATACAAAATTTGTGTGTTATAATTGAGTTTGTTGAGTTATATTAGGAGTTTATTATGTTAATTGATTCACTTTTCGTTTTAAAAACAGTGTAATCCCATATTTCACGACGTGAATACAGTCGAATATAGTCGAATACAATAATCTGTCCAGCTGTAATCTCATGTTTCACTCCATGAATACAGTCAAATACACTCGAATACAACAACTAATTAGCTGGATTTCCCTGATTCACGCCTATTTTTGCTATTGTATTCACGAATACAATAGCTTAAATACATCAAATACATCTTATAACCACATAAAGGTATATATAATTCGTAATATAGCAAATGGTATCTATAAATGACTAATTACTACTAAAAGATAGTGATTTATGAAAATTTCTCATTATTATAAGTAGTGGGTCGGCCCATTCTGTCGGGTAATAGAGACTGGTAATTGTATAGACAGATATTTTTGCTTCTCAGTTCATTCTAATGCAAAACCTAGAAGCTTATATTTTTCTCTCAACAACTTCACAATAATCTTAGACAAAACCTCAACGATTTGTGCGTGAATTAAGCTTTAACATGGTATCATAGCTTAGATCTGGATAGATCGGGTGATTACCTCTCGTCCAATGTTACCCTCGTATATTTTCATCAGATTTTTAAGGTCCATTGTTCCTTCGCCTTTGAGCTTTTTCTGGCGGGATTCTCCGGCATTGACGTCGAAACTGGTGTTTACTACAAGCACTCAGATGTCTCTGGTAATCGATCGAATTTATTTGGTATTTTCTAAGAAGTTTTCATCAAACTAGGGTTTGGTGGTTTCTGCAACTGTACATTCATCTAGGGTTCGATTGTGTCTTCGTCACTAAGTTTTTCTCTACAAGGCCGTTATTCCTTCCGGTTGCGAAGGAAATTTGGTAACCCTAGCTATCCCTTCTCATTCTTTGATTGTGTGTGTATTTTTCTCTAATTAATTGTGTACAAAATGCCGAATGATGATATTACCCCATCTGTCTTACCAACTGCTAGCCCTACTACCTCTCACTCTATTTTTATGAGGATGATTATATGCATCTATGTCACCCCTTTTATGTGCATATGTTGATGCTTTAGGGTTCTCATTAGTTTTTGTACCCTTTGATGGTACTGGGTATGGGAGTTGGAGGCGAACCATCCTTGTGGTTTTGCCTATTAGAAATAAACTAGATTTCATTAATGGATCCTCAGTTTAGTCTCCTGACAATTCTCCTTTGATGAGACAGTGATAGAGGTGTAATGATTTGGTCGTCTCTTGGTTAACTAACTCCCCGTCCAAAGACATTGCCCGTAGTGTTGGGTACTCTGAACTTGCCAAAGATATTTGGAGTGAGTTGGAGGAAAGATATGGTCAAGCAGATGTTGCAATGGTATTTGAGCTTAAGAAAGAGTTAGCTCACATATCAGAGTCAGGTCTTGCAGCAACTATGGTTTTAAATCTGATTATCAGAAAGATGATCATGTTCAAAAAATGTATCAGTTTTTTATGGGCCTTAATGATATTTAAGTGCAAATTACAAGCAATATATTCATGATTAATCCATTTCCATCTGTGAGCACTGTCTATAGTATATTGTTCTCAGATGAGAAGTAGAGGCAGGTCTCTACCTCTTCTTAGTTTCTCCCTACATCTGCTTCTTTTAATGTTGGGGTGTCCAAACAAGGGTTTCTTTCCAGAGTAAACTTTGATGCTTAAAGACCCCTTACATGCAAATATTGTAAGAAACCAGGTCACACATTAATAAAATGCTATAAACTGGATAGGTATCCTTCAAACTTCAAGTTCACAAAAGGGCTTGGCAATAGGAAAACTGTAGCTCGTGTTGAAGTGAACTCTTCCGGTCCTCCTGCTAATGCGGATTATAATATGTTTTCTGATTCTGTCAAGCCATATAAGTCTGGTAATGTTTCAATAGTTCATGATCTGACACAAGATCAATTCTGCCAGCCGATGATATTACTGCAACAATCCCATGTTTCTGTTGATTCCTCCTCTACTCCCACTCTAATGGTTTTTGCTAACTTTGTTGGTAAGCTGTTATCAGAAAGTATTTTGCTCAAGTCATGAATGCTTTCATAAGTAGATAGTTTTATTTTGGACTATAGACTCTGGAGTTCTAATCACATACCTCTCACAAGGGTTTACTTTTTAATCTGCAAACACTACGTCTACCATGTCTAGTTTCTCTTCCAAATAGTTACAAAGTCAAAGTTCATTTACGAGGTGTTGGTTTTTATGGGTCCACCAAATCGTAAAGTACCTGGTCCTTTACAAGTTTCTACTGAGAGCACTTAGTAAGGCAGTAAGTAAATGAGGCAGAGGATTTTTACGTGAAAAAATCCCGCACAAGGAGATAAAAAAAACACGACCTACCTTGTAGGATTTTAACTTAACTAACTTGTAATCTTACCTATTACAAGCCACTTTACAGTGCTTCCGATTATAAAGACTTCAAACTAACTTGTGCCATATTTACCACAAGCCACTTTGTGACTATCTGTTACGACCCAATTCCCACACCCGGTCGTGATGGCGCCTCTCGTGAAGACAAGGCCAGCCAAAAGAACAACAACGCCTCTTTTAACAGTCACTTAGCATGAATAAGTCTGAATCGTAGATAATGAAATCATATTGCGGAAAAAACGTGATAAAATAGGGAACCCATCCCGACTCAGCCCGAAATTGAGGTGTCACAAGTCACGAGCATCTAAAAGGATTTTTGATACAACTACAAAGCCTGTAATACATAGAATAAAATCTAGAATCAAAGGAAGAAATCTGGTGCCGCGAACGCTGGCGGTCACCTTGCTCAGCTACGATAGCAAATCCTCAACCAGCTCAACCCGCTATCGGGTAAACCAATACCTGCATCTGCACGCGAGTTGCAGAATGAGTGCAATGCAATGCATATGACGGTACACTCTGGTACCCACTGCGGCGTGCAACCCGAGCCATCCATATATTTAACGTCGACGGCGCTCAATGGGGTGTGTACAGACTCCGGAGGGGCTCCTACAGCCCAAGCGTAGTATCAAGCCATCTCGTGGCATCAACCAGGCCCCCAGCCTCAATATCAATATAACACCGCTGCGGCGTGCATCCCGATCCATGCTCAGTCCAGAAATGCACAGAAGCCACTTGGGCAATGTTAAAATGATGGTTCTAAACTCAAAACGTCAATAAAATATTATTTCAGTTTTCAAATCTTAGAAAGATGGCTAGGTTTGCAAAACAGTATTAAAACCTTGGACCGAGATCAAATAATATGCAAAAGTGATACAAAAATGGTGATATCAATCCCTGAAGGATTCACATAGTTGGAACGAAGCCCAAGCATGGCAATCAACCTAAATTATGATGATAACAAGTAGTTTCAGTCAAATACGTAGTAATTTCATCAATTGGGACGGACCAAGTCACAATCCCCAATAGAGCACGCTCGCTATCCGACGTGCAAGTCACCTCAATACAGCATTATGATGTGCAAATCCGGGGTTTCAAACCCTCTGACTATCATTTACAAACATTACTCACCTCGAATCGGTGAAATCTCTAGCTCGCGATGCCTTTGCCCCTCAAATTGGCCTCCACGCGCGTCGAATCTAACCAAAATCAGAGTGAATACATCATAATATGCTAAGGAAACAATACCCAATCGAAAACAATCAAAAAATAGCAAAGATCTCGAAACTAACAAAACCCGAGCCCCTGGCCCACTTCTCGAAAAATCAGAAAATTCACATAAATGGATTCCTCATCTCGCCACGAGTCTATACATATCAAATTTTACCAAAATTCGAGCTCAAATGCTCCCTCAAATCCCAAATTTAAATCTCAAAATCTCAAGCCCCAGTTCATCAATTTTCGGCTTAATTCCATGAATTTATAGGTTAATTTCACATAATAATCATGTTTTTAACTCAAAAATCTGACCTCCAATGAACTCCAGATGAAACCCTCTTCAATTGCTCCCAAAAAGCTCTCAAGATGTTCAACAATGGTGGAAAATATCCCATGCTCGCGGATGAAAGTGTTATTTTAAAACCCTCTCTGACCAGCACTTTTCGCTTATGCGATCTCGTCCTCGCTTATGCCGAACCGCTTCTGCGACATCTATAACGCTTATGCGGTTCTCCACTTAAGGGCCTCGATCGCTCCTGCGGTCTATAAGTCGCTTCTGCGACATCCGCTCCTGCGGACATATTCCGCTTCTGCGTAAAATCAAGAAATCTCCAGGTCCGCTTTTGCGACCAACCTCCCGCATCTGCGGCTTTGCAGATGCGGTTGACCTCACCGCTTCTGCGGAAATAGCCTAAACCCCAAGACTTCACATCAGTGGATCTTTCCTCTGCTTCTGCATGACCGCACCTGCGGTCCATCACCGCAGGTGCGAAAACATCAGATACCAGCTAACCTTTAACATGCAAAAGTTCCAAAACTCTTTATTTAACCATCCGATCTCACCCCGAGGCCCCCGGGACCTCAACCAAATACACAAACATGATCCAAAACCTTATTCAAACTTTACCCAATCATCAAAACGCCTTGATTAACACTAAAACCATCAAATCACATCAAATCCAAGCCTAAGTTCTTCAAAAACTTCTGAAACACGCATTCGATCTAAAACAAGACCAAACGATGTCCAAATGACTTGAAATTTTGCACACACATCCCAAATGATACAATGAAGCTACAGTAACTCTCGAAATTCCATTCTGACCCTCGGATCAAAATCTCACCTATCAACCGGAAATCGCCAAAATACTAATTTCGCCAATTCAAGCCTAATTCTACACCGGACCTCCAAAATCACTTCCGATCACTCTCCTAAGTCACAAATCATCCCCCGAAGCTAACCGAATCACCGAAAATCTCATCCGATCCCTATGACTCATAAGTCAACGTCCGGTTGACTTTTCCAACTTAAGCGTTCCTTAAAGAGACTAAGTGTCTCATTTCTTATCAAAGCCAATCCAAATCAACTCTCACACACCACATACCGATAACGAAACATGAAGAAACATAAAATGGGGGAGACGGAGCGGTAACTCATGAGACGAGGGGTCGGGTCGTCACATCCTCCCCAACTTAAACCAACGCTCGTCCTCGAGCGTACCCAGAGTTGTCCTAGAAGTCGACCAACAGCTGAATAACTTTACCAAGCATATACCCGGGGTGATCTCACGTCACCCTATCTCATATAGGTCCGACAACACAACATAGCTGAAATTACCCAATCCAGTCTAGCCCATAAATCATAGAACTACCTTTTCACTTCTGAAACCATCAATACGATCACAACCTCACACCTATACTTTGAATAGTCTCGAACCAGCTATAATACCCCATACTTGCAACCTCAGGTGTAATCATATGATATACCACATAATCCAAGCACTCGAAACGATAACTTCTATTCATAGTAGTTACCCACAACAACCAAATACTGATAGAAAACCTCTTATTAAAGTCTCGTTCCAACACTTTCATATACTGCCAACGATAAATGAAACACGCAGCAAACCGTAACCATTTCTCATATCAACCATTCATGAAGCCACTTCCCTTTTGACTAATACCACAACGGATTTTCGAGCCGAACCTCAATATCATCCTTCTAACAAGCTGAAATCAAATCTGTTCGTATTCATTAATGACCCCAACGATCACCTCGAATCCAACACACCACTCTGGTGATATGACACCTCAATACAGGCCTATGCCACAACTTGCATAATACACTCACCAATAAGAAACAGTTTGAACATACTCAAATCATGAAAAATGACTCTAACGGAAGAGTTGTACCTCAAGCTCATCAGTACTATCATAACACAAGGCTGAGACCCCGTCTCTCATCATAGAAATAGAATACCTGAATCTACCCCGAAAGGTCATATCTCCATGTAGCCTCTCTATAATGCGCGATCATGTCCAAACACTGTTACACCTGAAACACCTCAAGTCGCTATGCTCAAAATTGACAGCCACGCACAATTTGATGTCTGAAACCAAAGCAATTCATTAACCACGGTGAAATAAATAACATGCGACACGCAACCCGACAGGTCATAACCAATACTCCATTTACCTAGCAACACTCAATTGCTCTTCTCGCTCGACTTTCTCTATAAATCCTCAATAGAACCGCACCACATGTGCCTATATACAACAAATCATAACGTCTCACAACACCGAAAAGCAGTTCATAGCTCTCCTCAGATCGTCAACAAGCTTAATAACGATCGAATCAACCTATCCCTTAACAATACAACTCTGGGACAACCAAGCTAACTCAAGCTAAATACGTATCCAATCATCTTACCAATGACTCATTACCAAGAAGGACTGAAGTTGCTCCTTCCACTACCATAATTCCTACAGGAGCCATACGATACGGGGCCCGGCACCAAATCAATACCGAATTCCACAACCTCGCCCGACAACATGCCCGACCACAAGAAACACATTCAAAAAGTCCCTCAACACCGAAACTAAACCAATGGTAGAAACCTCTGCACTGACAACCGTCCCGAAGGCCCAATTAAGAAAAGCAGTCCTTCCCAGCCGTCCGCTGGTCTTTGGAATACAAACCACTCTGCTAGAACATAATTCGATGCACCTCGCCACTCAACCCGTGTCATTTCTGGCATAGCCCATAGCACAATAGTTTAGAATAACCCAACACCGAGACAGCCAGTCCACACCCCAACATCATATCCAAAATCTAACATACCAAGCAAAGAAAGATCCACCCGGGCCTCCAAATCCCAATAGCCGCTAAACGGTACCAATACACGTGATACACAACCACTACATAGTCTGTACCTGAGGACTCCCAGTATCCAACTCCATATAGCACACGAATCCCCATACATGATCCCAAATTCTGCCGTATGAATATATATCACACCTCAAGTACCCAATCATTCCGCGAAGGATATTCTTAAATTCCCCTATGCGATCAAACAAACTCAGATATCAACAGCCGATCTAACAAGAATATGCCAGAATACTACCGAAGTATCATCAGTCTAATCATATTACCATTTTCCGTGACACATACTCTCGTCATATCACTTTCAATTAGCAGTACTATTTTCTTGATTACCTGAGGCTACCCGTTGCCTAAGAATTTTATGAACTTCTTTTCAGAACTGAACTGTAACTCATCCAGCCAAGACCTTCTATTAATCCCATCTAGAAGAAGAATCATTACACATTCCATGCTCCGCATACCCATAAAAAAATATATTCATCTCCAAACAACGGTAAAACCCAACAAGGACTCTCTCCCAATTCCATTTGCACGAGCTAAACTGCCAGGATTGAATCCTTCTATCCAAACCGAGCTAAGCAAGCTGCCAAAACTCAAGAGCATTGCTGCAAAATGCCTGTAAGGCTCATTACCTCGAACACATACGAAGAATTAATCATACCCTTACCATACCGACTCAGTCTACTATCAGCCTATTCCATTTATCAAATTTTCCCTCTTATTCATCATCAATTTGATATTCCTCCTTGCTGTAGCACCACAATACCTTAACCCAGGTTTACGACACGAGACTCGAACGTAAGACCACATTGTCTGTAAGGCCCCGTGAAATCCCTACTCAAAAACCCGGATTTCGTGGTGCCAAGTTAGGAGCATGTGTTAACAATTCATAATTATACTTCGTGGCGAGCTTGCAAACTGTGGCACAGAACTTTTTGGATTGAATAATGCATTAAAAAGTCAAGAATAAGTTTCCAGAAAAATGCGGTCCAGAATGCGGTCGTATAATCGAAATACGGATCGCATATTTGCCGCAGAGTAAGGCAGAATGTTGGTTAAAATTGAAGTCAGTTATGCAGTCGAAATGTGGTCGTATAATCAAAATGCGGACCGCATAGTCATCGCATATTTTTCTTTGAATTTTACGAGGGTCAGTTCTGCGGTGTACTTTGCGACCGCAGAACATGAATGCGGACCGCATTCTTATCAGAATGTTTAGTTTTTGGGGAGCATTTTGCGGTCCATTATGCAGACCGCATGTTTACTCTACGATCGCAAATGCGATCGCATATTTGACTCGGGGCTCCAATTTTCTAATTTTTAGCCCGACCTCCCTGTCGATATTTTCGATATTATAGCTCATTTTGAGCAATTCTTCTGAGACTTTTAGAGGGAGAGGGTCTTAGAGGTGGAAAGTGTCTCCCATCAAATTCCCATTGAACCTTGCTAAAAAATTGAAGAAAATTAAGTGAAGACACCTAAATTTTCATTCCCAAGAGGTAAGATTCATAATCTTAGCTCTTATTTCTACACTTAGGTACATGGGGCCAGTAGAGAAGTAATTAAAGAGTATAAGAATGATGTTCTCTACATGCATGTCAAACCATAGGATATTGGAGGGTAGAAAACTAAAAAGAAGGCAGTTGGGGGTATAAAATGATAGAAATTCCTCACAAAAAGGGGCTAAGATCACAATGCACCTTTAGTGTTTGATGATATGCNACCGTTGTCATTACAAAAGTATGGTAAGAGTTGAATTGGCTAGTGTATTGATTGTCATTACACATTAATTGATTTGCATATATATATATATATACATATACATATTCGTGAAGGGTGTGCCTCAAAGTAAATAATGTGCCAATATTGACAATTAGATAATGATGAAATGTACTGTTATGTGTTGAAATACTTGGGCTATAAGCCAACATTGAAACAAAGAATTATTCATGCTAGCTATATGCTCACTTACCTGTGATTGCAACTTGAATTATCCTTGATATATGTGTATGAATATTGAAAAGGGGAAACAATGTGGTGATGGTGGCTATGAGTGCCCCAGGAATTGTTATGATATGTATGGGATAAAGATTTGAAGTGTTGACTAATGAAAATGGAGTAATGCCTCCAATGAGGTGACCTAGCTGATCGGGTCGTGATCGGACACCATGACACACACATGGTGGTAATGTGCTGATATTGAATTCCGGATAAGGGAAATAAATTATTGATTGAGAGTAATGCCTCCAATGAGGTGACCTAGCCGGTCGGGTCGTGGCCGGACTCCACTCGAGATGGCGGTGGTAATGAGAATAGTGGTGAACATGTAATAGATATGCCCAAATCTATGTTATGGAAGTTGTATGAAGGACTATATGAATTATTTATTTGATTTGTCCGTATTAATTGCTTGTATCTATTTGATAGTTATTTCTAGTAAAATGGTGTTTAGTTATACATACCAGTACAATTCAAATGTACTGACGTCCCTTTTGCCGGGGGCGCTACATTCATATTATGTTTGTAGGTGGCTCCATAGCGGATAGTGCCGATCGTGTGTGGCGGAGTGTTTCTCTACTTGAAGTCTCGGTGAGGCCCTTTTTCTTCCATGGGGCTATATGGTGTATCTTTTGTTATTACAACTTTCCACTTTTGAGGTATAGTCGGGGCCTTGTTGCCGGCATAGTTATGTTTATCTGTTGTACCTTTAGAGGCTCCAAAGACACTAGTGTGTGTTATGTACGGGTGTTCGGGGAGTCCACTATATATGTTGTGATCCTAAACTTATGATCTCTATAAACTATAACTCTTATAGAATCCTTGAAGCTAGCTTATGTACGGTAAATCTTTGTGACATGAAATGAACCAATGATGTAGTATGCACCATGTGTTCTCGTCTAAATTAGTGAAAGGCATGGGTTCCATATTCATATTGATTTGGGGTAGAAAGTGTTCGGTAAGGCTTGCTCAGTCGGGTTCATTCGATTGAGCGCCGGTCGCGCCTCCCGAGGTTGGGGCGTGACACTGTCTAAGACCCATAGGCCACCAAATACTCCCTCAAAATGTTACCAGAAATACCACATTCCAGAATACTTTACTTTGAAGAACTTCCTGCAAATCTGAATTCGTTACCATTACTTTCGAGATACTGATACATAGAATCCCATAATTAACATAAGATACCACAAGTCTTGACCCTTCTGATGAAAACTCAGTATCTGACCACATACACAACCTTGAGACACCTGATTGTTACATGTAGAATCTTGAACACAATAAAACCATTCTCGAGTGTCATTCACTCTTATTCAAACTGCAAATTACCTGACCTAACGAATAGAACCACTTGTGCCTTATTGGCACTCCGATACCGCAAAAATGAGGTCCTCATCCCAATACAACCAAGCAACTTCCTGTTCTATGCACCGAGCATTCTTTATCAACAACAGCTCAAGACATCCTATTATTTTCTCATATCTACGAAGCACCATATAACCTTCGTCAAAATTTTGCTTCACTCGTGCCATCCTCGGCTCAATTTCTGTAACCAGGACTGATCCGCCAGCATACCTCGAAACGGAACCAATATAGCACATGACCGTGCGATCAGCTAATTAATAGCAACCTCCCCAACTTGGCTCGAAGCCATATATCAGGACACACTCAATAACCCATAATGTTTCTACTCTAATGATGCCACAATACCATAGTGATGTTAAACTCAATTCACTTACAAGTTTGTGAAAACACAGATCATCTAGTACTGTAATCCTCTACACATCTCGCATCCATCTCTACATCAGTTGAGTCCACTCTCTTAAGCGACCCGATATTTCGAATTTCAACACGTACCCTTCAATTACACATGAGATCTTCTAACATACACATAAGGATCATGCCACTTAAGAACACTCCGCAGGAGATAACCCACCTGCTTTGCCTCAAATTATTATTTCAACATACCTTGCACCGTTATACACATTACGCAGTCATTTAGTCTTCCTGGGTCTATACTCATACCGCCACATGTAATGCACTTCACTCCCTAACTAGGAGACACGGAAATATTCTGCACGCGCCCATAACTCGGGGTTACACATCAAATCACAATAGGAAACAAACACTTAACAACCTATCTATTATCAAGCAGACTTCTTTGTCACCACCAAGTCATATAGATACATCCCGCAGTACTAACATACTCATCACATGGATATCCGACCGCTATTCCGGCTAATAAAGACAATATCGAACATTTAAGTTCAAACACTTGCTCACACAATCAGCACCTTAGTGCTCAAGCCATAGGCAAAGATCCGGCCTCAAGTCCTCCAGACTGGCCCAACAACAAACTCACGGATATCACACCTCGCCCCTCGATCGGGGAATCACAAACCATCAAGGCACGTATAATACTGAGCGCTCAGGTGCACATACAGACGCGTGGAAGGAATTTCAAGAGTTATATCTCAAGCTGAATCAAATACGCACGATAAGAATACCAAGAAAGTGAAGTTTTTCTAAAGGTTCTGCAGCCACTTGAGGATAAATACAGACGTCTCCGTACCGATCCATGAGACTCTCCTAAACCTGCTCATGACTCATGAGACCTAGTAACCTAGGCTCTGATACCAACTTGTCATGACCCAATTCCCACACCCGGTCGTGATGGCGCCTCTCGTGAAGACAAGGCCAGCCAAAAGAACAACAACGCCTCTTTTAACAGTTACTTAGCATGAATAAGTCTGAATCATAGATAATGAAATCATATTGCGAAAAAAATATGATAAAATAGGGAACCCATCCCGACTCAGCCCGAAATTGGGCTGTCACAAGTCACGAGCATCTAGAAGGATTTTTGATACAACTAGGAAGCCTGTAATACATAGAATAAAACCTAGAATCAAATGAAGAAATCTGGTGTTGCGAACGCTGCGGTCACCTTGCTCAGCTACGATAGCAAATCCTCAACCAGCTCAACCGGCTACCGGGTAAACCAATACCTGCATCTGTACGCGAGATGCTGGGAGTAAAGTGAGTACTCCAACATAGTAAGTAATAAAGGTGAATAATAACCGAGCATCAAGAAACCATGCAAAGCAAGTCATCATGCTATATAGTACAGTGTAACCCTTTGAGAAAACAGTGAAACCGTGAAATCTTTGGAAATATCTGGACTCAGTCTTTAAACCTCTTTTGAAAATATCCTTTTTACCAACAGTTAAGCAAATGAATGCGAAATAGATAGTGCAAGTCAGCACATAAGTCAGCCCCTCGGGCACAACACTCTATTAATAAATTACACCAGGGTATCAGGTAAACAGTACAAGGAGTAGCATGGATGCCAATGAAATGCAAGTGCTGGAATTTCATGACAGATAATAAAAATAGGAACAAATACATGAGTGCAATGCAATGCATATGACGGTACACTCCGGTACCCACTGCGGTGTGCAGCCCGAGCCATCCATATATTTAACGTCGACGGTGCTCACTGGAGGTGTGTACAGACTCCGGAGGGGCACCTACAGCCCAAGCGTAATATCAAGCAATCTCGTGGCATCAACCAGGAGCTCGGCCTCAATATCAATATAATACCGCTACGGTGTGCAGCCCGACCCATGCTCAGTCCAGAAATGCACATAAGCCACTTGGGCAATGTTAAAATGATGGTTCTCAGCTCAAAACGTCAATAAAATATTGTTTCAGTTTTCAAATCTTAGAAAGATGGCTGGGTTTGCAAAACAGTATTAAAAGCTTGGACCGAGATCAAATAATATGCAAAAGTGATGCAAAAACGGTGATATCAATCCCTGAATGATTCACATAGTTGGCACGAAGCCCAAGAATGGCAATCAACCCAAATTATGATGATAACAAGTAGTTTCAGTCAAATACGTAGTAATTTCATCAATCGGGACAGACCAAGTCACAATCCCCAACGATGCTCCACCCCACGCTCGCTATCCGGCATGCAAGTCACCTCAATACAACATTATGATGTGCAAATTCGGGGTTTCAAACCCTCAGACTATCATTTACAGACATTACTCACCTCGAACCTATGAAATCTCTAGCTCGCTATGCCTTTGCCCCTCAAATTGGCCTCCACGCGCGTCGAATCGAACCAAAATTAGAGCGAATACATCACAATATGCTAAGGAAACAATACCCAATCGAAAACAATCGAAAAATAGCAAAAATCTCGAAACTAGCAAAACTCGAGCCCCGGGCCACTTCTCGAAAAATTAGAAATTTCAGATCAATGGATTCCTCATCTCGCCACGAGTTTATACATATCAATTTTTCCAAAATCCGAGCTCAAATGCTCCCTCAAATCCCAAATTTAAATCTCAAAATTCTAAGCCCTAGTTCATCAATTTTAGGCTTAATTCCATAAATTTCTAGGTTAATTTCACATACTAATCATGTTTTGAACTCAAAAATCTTACTTCAAATGAACTCCAGACGAAACCCTATTCAATTGCTCCCAAAAAGCTCTCAAGATGTTCAACAATGGTGGAAAATATCCCAAGCTCGCGAATGAAAGTGTTATTTTAAAACCCTCTCTAATCAGCACTTTTCGCTTATGCGGTCCCATTCCCGCTTATTCGGGACTGCTTCTGCGACATCTACACCGCTTCTGCGGTTCTCCACTTAAGGGCCTCGACCACTCGTGCAGTCTATAAGTCGCTTCTGCGACATCCGCTCCTGCGGACATGTTCCGCTTCTGCGGAAAATCAAGAAATCTCCAGGTCCGCTTTTGCGACCAACCTCCCGCATCTACGGCTTCGCAGATGCGGTTGACCTCACCGATTCTGCGGAAACAGCCTAAACCCCAAGACTTCGCATCAACAGCTCTTTCCTCCGCTTCTGCATGACTGCACATGCGGTCCATAACCGCAGGTGCGAAAACACCAGATACCAGCTAACCTTTAACATGCAAAAGTTCCAAAACTCTCTGTTTAACCATCCGATCTCACTCCAAGGCCCCTGGGACCTCAAACAAAGACACAAACATGATCCAATACCTTATTCAAACTTTACCCAATCATCAAAAAACCCTGATTAACACTAAAACCATCAAATCACATCAAATCCAAGCCTAAGTTCTTTAAATACTTCTGAAACACGCATTCGATCAAAAACCCGACCAAACTATGTCCAAATGACCTGAAATTTTGTACACACATCCCAAATGACACAATGAAGCTATAGAAACTCTTGGAATTCCATTTTGACCCTCGGATCAAAATCTCACCTATCAACCGGTAATCGCCAAAATACTAATTTCGCCAATTCAAGCCTAATTCTACACCGGACCTCCAAAATCACTTCCGATCACTCTCCTAAGTCACAAATCATCCCTCGAAGCTAACCGAATCACTGTAAATCTCATCCGAGTCCTATGACTCATAAGTCAATGTCCGGTTGACTTTTCCAACTTAAGCCTTCCTTAAAGAGACTAAGTGTCTCATTTCTTATCAAAGCCAATCCAAATCAACTCTCACACACCACATACCAATAACTAAACATGAAGAAGCATAAAATGGGGAAAACGGAGTGGTAACTTATGAGATGATGGGTCGGGTTGTCACACTATCCTAGTTACAAAGGTTTTTTCTAACTTGTGGTGCTATCGCCACAAGCCACTTTGCAATACTACAATTA
Organism: Nicotiana glauca; assembly: GCA_026770625.1. Lineage (NCBI taxonomy): Eukaryota > Viridiplantae > Streptophyta > Magnoliopsida > Solanales > Solanaceae > Nicotiana > Nicotiana glauca. The sequence goes on from MU747669.1 coordinate 48,804, forward strand.
TAAAGACTTTTCTTTATGACTAAACTCAACGAGTTTCAGGTTTTGCAAGAGAGTTCCTAATCAGTAAACTTCTAAGTAAGCAATTTAGGAGATATTGTAAGTGCAATAACAAGGTTACAACTCAACTAGGACATCAATAATCAATCGTTTTGGAATTGGTCTGTAGTGGCGTTCAAACTTGTTCTTCAAGCTTGAGAGAATGATCTTTTCTGTTTTTGCTAAAGGCTTGAATGATGAAACTGAAACCTTTTAGTGATGTTTTGTATAAAAGCCTCTTTGGTACATCTTGATCACATCACTTGAAATGATGTGAGTACTTTGTTTGGTTAGAGAATACGTGGGCTGATAGTGTGATACAGTGCGGGAAAAATAGTGCCGCCAGTCACTTCAGTTCTAGTTGTGTCCAAATGACTTTGTGCTGCTATATAGGAACCTCATGAGCATCGGGTCCTTGTTTGGTTCCTAGCTCCTGTATCTGTAGCAATTCAACTTTTATTGGAGTCCATTGTAGTTTGCAGCAATCCAAAGTAGGTCAGGTTCCCTAACTGGTTCTTATCAGAAAGTTTGTTAGATCATCAAAACATAAGGCAAGAACATTTAAGATCTATCAGTTTCTCCCTTTTTGATGATGACAAACCTAAACATTTATAAGTTCAAACTTAAGGCATCATAGAGAATGTCAAGGAGTTCCCCCCAAGATAATGCCTTAAGTTACAAGTTCATAATTAAGAACCAGTTCCCAAATGTGATTCAAAGAATTCCCCTGAGAATTACGAGTTCAGAATTAAGAATCAGTTCCCAAATGTGATTCAATGTGATTACCCCTGTGTCCTTTCCCCCCTTTTGGCATCATTGAAAAGAATAAAAGTGCAAAGAAGTCCAGCCAAGCTAACCCATGCCACATATGTGCACACAATCATGAGAAAAATAGAAGACAAAGATGAAATACTAGACAAAATAAGAGAGGAGTTATATTAGTAATTTTGATATGCATCCCAACCACACATAAAAAAAAACAAAAAACAACCACCATCCATCAACAAAAAAAGTCATATCCAGAACACTGGTCACTGAAAGGAAACTTAGGGGGCAATAGGATGAAAAAGGCTTGGACACTGCAGCAAGTGTTTGGAGGACAAGGTCTATTCGGGCATTGCATACTTTTTCTCCTTGAGCAGTTCTGCCTTCAGGTTCTCAACTTGTGCCCCGAGGTCAGCATTTTTCTTGTATCAAACGGATCACCTCATCGTTCGAAAAGGGAACCACTCGAGCTTGCTGGCCTTCCAGGATAGCATTCCTGACCTTCAATCGACGTATCTCCTCAACTGCGCTGTTTTGGGCATTGATGAGTTGAGACACAGTTGAAGTGCTTCCTACACCCCCATATTTTTCAATACACTCACACTCTTCCAGAGTTATTTGTGAGAATGTCTGCTTACGGGTCCCTACTTTACCTGTTCCTAGTGGAACCTCAAAGTGTTTGAATACTTGTGTGAGCAAGAATCCATAGGGAAACCCGTGATTGCCATCCTTGAAATCAGCCACTTTCTACATATGCTCAATAATTATGGCAGACAAACTTGCAGGGTCAAAATCGTCCAATTGTTGCATTAGGAATAAATCAGATTTGGAAGTGACAGATTAGTGTTCTGCTCGTGGCAATAGGACTTTGTTAACCAGCTCAAACAATAAAGTGATTTCTTATGAATCTGGTCCCCTTTCTAATTTGAATTATCTTTCACCACTGCATTGCGGAAATTGTACTGGCAAACATCTCAAACACTCGTTACTCCAACTGTAGGAACTTGCAAAATTTCCCCAAGTACTTTCACATCAAATACAATATCCATACCATTGACCAAGGCACAAACATGGTCAGTATCTACTGGAAATAAACTGACAAAGAAACTTCTGACCTCCTCCTCATACACCTTGGGAGCATCCACGTAGAAAAGATGCGTCCACTGTTAAAACTCCACCATTTCCAGGATTTGACGCATCCCGGCCATTTCTGAGACTGTGGGATCAAATGTATGCCCCAGTAGAAATTTTTGGTGCCTCAATCGCTCAGAGCCCAGGCATACCTCGATTCGTGCTTTCTTTCCAGAACTAGGTTCTTCAACTGTTTCATACTTGCGTTTCCTATGTTTTTCTCCACTGACCTTACTTTTCCCTCTGGACCTGACAAGAATATCTTCATCACTCACTGCCTTCGCTATTTTGGACTTGGAAGTAGACCCATTCTCCAGAAAAAAAAGACTCTGCCCTTTTTGATGACCTCCTTACAAGGGAACCCGGTTCCTCAGGAGTTCCCTCCTTCACCTCAACAACAGGGGTAGCTTCATCCCCGACAGGTACACCATTTTTCACCAGCTTTATTTTTTTCTTCTTACTGTTTTTCTTGCTCTTTTGAAGTGCAGATTCGTAGGCCACTTTGAGTTGAAGCCTGGTGGTGAGGCGCTTGGTTTCAGACTCAGAAGTCAAATCAGTCCTACGCTTACTGATGAATATGTCAAGGGCCATATTGTCAAGGTCTTCTTCATCACTAAAGTGCATCTCTGGGCCTTGAATTTCCAAGGGCAAATCGTCAAAAGCAGGCACTACTTTCTTGGGGATTATACTCCTGACCTGGGTCCTCTTGAGAGGGATCAGGTTTTCCATGTGAACCCCCAGTAGCATATGCTATTGCATCTCCCATAGGGGTCCCTTCTTCCCTTACACTATGTGATGCATGCTTTTAGGAAATGACCTCATGCAAAATCCCTTCAGCGGATACCACAAACACTGTCTTATCTTCAACAACCGGTGCTTCCACGACTATGGGGTTGACTGTAACAATGGCAGAGTTTTTTGTGTTCTTAGTAATTAGACCTTGGTCGCCATTTGAGGTTTGACTGGTGTGGGAAATAGGCGAAGGGGAGAGCGGTACAGTGATTTTCGAGTTAGAAGGAGGTTGGGAAACTAGGGAAGGGAGGACTGTAACGATAGGGTTGATAGAGGGTGACACTGACTCATAGACGCCGAGAAGTCCCATAGACGGTTCGGAGGGGGTTACAAGTGATGCAGAAGGATCTGGATTTTTCTCGGCCATTGAGAAAGGTGGTGTGATGATCCTTTCCCTGTTTGAATGAAGTTAGAAGATGGCTTATGGAGAAGAAGTGAAGAAGAGAGGGTTTTTTAAACAAAGAGGATAATTATAAGGGGAGAAGAATAGGCACCGGTTCTGAAATGGCGGTTGTGCGTGGAAAATTGTGATATTTCAGAGGGAGATGGAACGTTTGAATTGAAGAGACGTGACAGCCAGATCTGAAAAGTTGATGAGATGGCAGTTGTATTTTGTACCTTTTAAGACGTGAATTAAGGGATGCACATAACTACTAACCTTTTGTACAAGAACCTGGTTCTTGAGATGCATTTTCGTCTTCAGCCCCCCCTTTTTAAAAAAAAAATCAATCCTCTTTTATTAGTCATGTACTGCATCTACTTCTTCTATCCTTATCATGCGTGTTTACCTGTAGCTGTATTAAAGGGAGTTAGACACGGCCAGAAAACACTTTGAACCCATTATTTCTTAATAACACAAGCCAAACCAACAAGGAATCTGGTCCTTAGTTTGGCCTTAACAGTCCTAGCTTTACTCTGTTTTTTTCAAACTGCTCCCTACTTAGTGCCTTGGTGAAAATGTCTGCAATTTGATTTTCTGTGCTGCAGAACTTCATGCATATCAATTCTTTCTCCACATTGTCTCTTAGAAAATGATGCCTCACATCAATATGTTTGGTCCTTTTATGTTGAACTGAATTCTTTGCCATGTTAAGTGCGCTGGTGTTGTCACATAGAAGAGGCATACTCTCAGTGAGAACTCCAAAATTCTCTAGTTGCTACTTGATCCACAGAAGCTGAGCATAACAGGATGCTGCAACTACATATTCAGCCTCAGCTGTTGAGAGAGCCACTGAATTTTTCTTCCTTGTACCCCAAAAGATAAGACATGATCCCAAGAAGTGATCCATCCAGAAGTATTTTTTCTATCCACAAGATAACCTGTATAGTCTACATCAGCATACCCAATTAGATTAAAATTGTCACACGATGGATAGTATAGCACAAGGTCATGTGTGCCTTTGAGATACCTCAATATTTTTTTGGCAACCTTCAAGTGAGATTCCTTGGGATTTGATTGAAACCTCGCACACAATCCTATGCTGAAAACAATATCAAGACGATTAGAAGTGAGATAAAGAAGCGACCCAATGATGCCTCTATACATTGTTTGATTCATAGAAGGTCTAGATTCATCCATGTCTAGTCGGGTGGCAGTTGCAATGGGAGTGTCTATTACTTTTGATGCTTCCATGTCGAACCTCTTCAAGAGTTCCCTGATATACTTTTGCTGACAAATAGAAGTGCCCTTTGGGGATTATTTCACTTGAAGACCCAGGAAGAAGTTTAGTTCACCCATCATGCTCATTTCAAATTCACTTCCCATAAGTTTCGCGAATTCTTCACATAGAGAGTCAGCCATTGCTCCAAAAATGATATCATCAACATAGACCTAAACAATGAGCAGGTTCCTTCCTCGTTTCTTTAAGGAAAGAGTGTTGTCAATTTTCCCTCTCTTAAGGCCATTTTCTAAGAGAAATTTTGACAACCTTTCATACCACGCTCGAGGAGCCTACTTTAGCCCATACAAGGCTTTGTCCAATTTGAACACATATTCATGGTGATCATGACATTCAAACCTAGGGGGTTGTTTCACATAGACTTGTTCCTTAAGTAGTCCATTCAAGAATGCACTTTTGACATCCATTTGGAACAAAGTGAATTCCATATGAGAAGCAAAGGCGATCAGAATTTTGATGGCTTCCTTGCGAGCCACTAGAGCAAAAGTTGCATCATAGTCAATCCCTCCCTCCTGATTGTAACTTGAACCGCTAATCTGGCCTTATTCCTTGTGGTAATTCCATGCTTGATCTTGTTTCTGAACACCCACCTGGTTCCTATAATGGTTCTATCTGGGGGTCTGGGCACCAGGGGCAAAACATTATTTCTCTCAAACTGATGAAGCTCATCTTGCATGGATGTAATCCAATCTGCATCTTTTAAGGCTTCATTGGGTTCTATCTGGAAGAGAAAGGCTGAGAAAGCAAGTAATTTCTAGCTCTTGACTTGGTTTGAACTCCAGAATCTAGAGGAGTGATTATATTATCTATAGGGTGAGAACTTTGATGTCTCCAGTTAGATGTATAGGGTTCATTCTGAGAGGAAGACTGTATGTTTGGTTGATTCTCCTCTATCCTTCTGTCAGATGCCAGTGGAGTTCCCTGAACTGCATTAACCACTCTTTCTTCAGCTTCAGTGATTGTAATTGACGCGCTTGGTTCTGTTGATGATGAAGCCGCATTATCTTCCTTTGTCTCTTTCACTTGACTCATCAGGTTTGTCTTTCTATTAGTCATGTTGATTACTTCACCAGGGACAAGCAAGGGTTCTCTGTCTTGATCTTCCTCAACACTCTTCTCAAATGATGGATGAGATTCATCAAAGTTAACATGGTCACTTTCTTTAACACATTGAGTCTGCTTGTTATAAATTTTGAAAGCCTTGCTTTGAGAAGAGTAGCCAAGAAATATCCCTTCGTCACTTTTAGCATCGAACTTACCAAGCTGATCCTTTCCATTGTTGAGAACATAACATTTGCATCCAAACGTTCTTAGGTAGGTCACCTTGGGTTTTCTTCCATTTAGCAGTTCATAAGGGGTCTTGTTTAGAATTGATCTGATCATGCACTTGTTCACTAAGTAGCAGGCAGTATTTACAGCTTCAGCCCAAAAGTTCTTTGCAAGTCCGCTGTCAATCAACATTGTTCTTGCCATTTCTTCCAGAGTTCTGTTCTTTCTTTCTACTACTCTATTTTGCTGTGGAGTTCTAGAAGTTTAGAAGTTGTGAGTGATGCCATTTTCATTGCAAAATCCATCAGATTTGACATTGTCAAATTCTGTCCCATGATATGATCTAATGCATACAACTTTAGACTCCATCTTTACCTGAATTTTCTTTACAAAGGCCACAAATACTTCAACAGTTTCATCTTTTTGTTCTGAGAAATAGAGTCCATGTGAATCTGGAATAGTCATCCACGATCACAAAAATATATCTTTTTCCTCCTCTGCTTTGCACCCTCATAGGTCCCCACAGATCCATATGCAGGAGCTCAAGGGTTTTTGAGGTGCTCACATCTCTTTTTGACTTAAAAGAGGACTTTACATGTTGTCCTCTAGCACGAACATCACAAAATTTTTGAGTTTTGAATTATGACATAGACAGACCATGGACCAGGTCCTTTTGAATTAGTTTATTCAGAAGGGAAAAGCTTGCATGGCCCAGTCTTTTGTGCCATAGTTCCGCATCATCGTCAACCGCTTTCAGACAACTCAGATCACCACTCTGTAAGGATTCAAAGTCAGCAACATAGATGTTCTTGTATCTTTTGGCCACCAGAACTACTTCACCAGTCACAAGGTCAGTGACTGTACATATTTTGGACAAGAACTCCACCTTGTTTCCTTTATCGCAAATTTGAGAAACACTTAGGAGACTATACTTATGTCCATTGATGTAGTACATATTTTTAATATAGTGAGTGAGTGACTTCCCAAATTTTTCAACTCCAAGAATGTATCTCTTTTTGACATTGCCAAAGGATACACTCCCTCCCTGCTGGATTTTTAGTGAAAGAAAGTCTGTGGTATTCCCAGTCATGTGTTTCGAACACCCACTATCCATGAACCATTGTTGATCACTTCCTTTCACCGTCCCATGCACAAGAATTTAGGAGTTAGTTTTAGGAACCCAAACAAGTTTGGGTCCCTTGTAGTAACCAAGAGGATGAATAAGAGCTCTCTTAGACCATTCAGGTAATGTGCGTTTTCTAGGAGTGGAACCTGGTCCCTCTTTTGTGGTCACAGTTTCAGCAGCCACTTTATCTTTTAAAACTGACTGATTCTTGGCCAGGACACTTTCCAAGGAGTGTCCAATGTTCCTACATTAGTTACGAGACCAGTTATCAAATGCAGTGACACTCTTACTGTGAGGGTTGTAAGGACCTTTCTTCCTTGGGAACCCTACTCCCCACCCTTCTTCACTGACATTAGTGAACAAGGCTGTGGTAGCTTATACGGACCAAGTCCACTTTAGAGAATTTTCAAGATCATTAATTACCTTTTCTAGATTGGCTTGGAGAAGCTCATTTTTTCTCAATTTCAGCACTCATCCTACATCTCAAGGCCTTCACCTCATTTTTAAACCTAAAATATTCCTCACTAACTATCTCCTTTCTTTTTTAAGAGCTTTCAGGTTTTGACTCAGTCAAGGGCTTTACTATTTATTCCCTTTGGTCAGCAGTTTCTGCTAAGAGATCACTATTTTCTTTTATAAGAATTTCAAAGATTTTCTTTTGATCAGTAATAGAAGCCACTAGGTCTTTTCCAATATGTTTAGATTCTTCTAGTTCTAGGAACAAGGAATCCATATCCTCTACGAGACTACAAAAGGCAGTAATTAAAACATCAACTAAGCACATGAGCTTTTTTGGAGAATAGGATTTCAGATTTTCCTGAGAATCCCTGAAATTTACCTCTTCATTTCTATTGTCTTCATTATTGTCTGATTGAGCCATCAAGGCAAGTGTTGAGTCATGTCCAATCTCCTCGCCTTCAGCTGCCATCGTGGAACTATCACCAGTGTTGGATTTATCTTGTTGTTCTTGTGTAGTTCCCTCATAAGCTATTTGTAAAGCCTCCCATATTTCCTTGGCAGTGCCGTATATAGAGATTCTATCATACTCTTTAGGTCCAAAACTGTGACGACCCGGCTCGTCGTCACGTGAATTACCGCCCCATTTTCCTTGTCTTATGCTTCTATATGTTTCATTATAGGTGGTTGGTGAATTTGAAGTAATTCGGATAGAGTTCGGTTAGAAATGAGACAATTAGTCTCTTTAAAATAAAGTTAATTTGGAAAAGTCAACCTCATGTTGACTTATGAGTTAGAGGGCTCGAAATGGATTTCTGATGATTCGACTAGTTTCGGGTGATGATTTGTGACTTAGGAGCGCAATCGGAATTGAATTTGGAGGTCCGGTGTAGAATTAGGCTTGAATTGGCTAAGTTTGAATTTTGGCGAATTCCGGTGGGTAGGTGAGATTTTGATCCGAGGGTCGGAATGGAATTTCGAGAGTTGCAGTAGCTCCGTTAGGTGATTTTGGATATGTCTGTAAATTTTCAGGTCATTCGGACATCATTTGGTCGGGTTTTTGATTGAATGCGCATTTCGGATGTTTTGATGAGAACTAGGCTTGAATCCGATGTATTTATTGGTTTTAGTGTTATTTGACGTATTTTGAGGATTGGAACAAGTTTGAATAATGTTATAGGATGTGTTGGTGTTTTTTGTTGAGGTCTCGGGGGCCTCGATGTGATTTCGAGTGGTTAAACGGGAATTTTGGAAGATGTTGCAGGTCTGAAACTTCTGCCTTCTGTTGTTTCCGCAGATACGGTGGGATGGCCGCATAAGCGGTTAGGCGTGGCTAGGACAATTCCGCATAAGCGGACTAAGGGTCGCTTAAGCGGTTCCGCTTAAGCGGATAATTAACCGCAGAAGCGGTCCCACGAAATTTTATGTGAGACCGCATAAGCGGTCCATTGTGTCGCAGAAGCGGTACCACAGGTGTGGTTAAATGACCGCAGAAGTGGAAATCGGTCCTGTGTTTAATGAACAATGTTCGCGATTTTTAGAAGTTAAGAAAATATTTGGAACTTCGACTAGGGCTGTTCTTGGGCGATTTTGAGGAGGAATCGAATGTGCTTCATCAGGTAAGAACTATTAGCCTCGGAATATGTTATTTTGGTGTAAAAACATTGATTAAATACTGAATTTCAAGGATTTAAAGGTTAAAAATGGAGGTTAGGGCTTGGAAACTCAAGATAGTTTAACTATGAGTTTGGAGGAGCAAACGAACTCCGATTTTTGTAAAATTGATATGCATAGACTGGTGGTGAGACGAGGAATCATGTGATGTAAATTTCGGAATATTTCAAGAAGTGGGCTCGGGGCTTGGGTTTTTGCCAACTTCGTTATTTTTAGTATTTTTCGAGTAATTTCGATTGGGTTATGTTTCTTTAGCATATAGTAATGTATTCGTTATGGTTTTGACTAGATTCGACGCGTGAGGAGGTCGATTCAAGAGTAAAGGGCATTGCGGACTAGTCTACGGTCGGTTTGAGGTGAGTAATAGATGTAGATGATGACCTGAGGGTTTGAATCCCCGGTATCTCACATTGTGACGCTGTATTGGGGCGAGACACATACTCTACGGTGAGTGCGGGGTCGTTTGTGGATGGGACTATGACTTGGTTCGTCCGAGAGATGTCTATACTGTGTTATATGCCTAGAAATTGGCTAGTAAACATCCTACTTGGATTGTTATG